>PIJE02003283.1:0-43204 GCA_002895965.2 Coryphaenoides rupestris | reverse complement strand
CAAGCGGCTTCAAAAACCGGTTGGAATGGCCCCACTTGACCTCACAAGTGGGAGTGTGTGTGTGTGTGTGTGTGTGTCTGTGTCCCCCGGATGTATGGTGGATAGATCAGCCTACCAGTTGCTACAGTCCACTGGGTAGGCTGGTAGGCTAGGTGGACACTCCCACTTGTGATGTCAAGTGGGGCCATTCCAAGCGGTTTTTGGAAACCGCTTGGAATGGCTAATCACGCTCACACCCGGTGGTATAATAATATGTCTCCTTTAATGCATACATCCACGACATGGCATGGCCTATGTGCAGGTAACTAGCTACCTGCTAAATAGCTACGTATTTGTAATGTGTACATTACTGCACAAGTAATGTGCACGATATTACATACAAACACAGCCAATTAAACTCGTTACACAAGAAACCAAGTTGGCATTGACAAAATCCAGCAGAACATCGTTGATGTACTTGACATTTGACATTATAGTGTGTGCATATCATGCTACTAAATGAGTAATATCTGCAATTATTTCCTCTAATTACAGTAAGACTTATTTCCGTCATTGTAATTTGCATCTGCGGGTGATTACCTTCATCGCACGTGTGATTGATGAAGGATGTGCATTATATTTCTCTATGTGTGTCATATGAGCCTCCTGGGAGACTGGAGTTGTGCTAGACGGGTCAGCCGGCGAGAAACTGGCTATGTACCGTATATATTTGTGTGTGTGTGCGTGTGTGTAGTTTGTGTGTGTGTGTGGGTGTGTGTGTGTGTGTGTGTGTGTGTGTGTGTGTGTGTGAGACACCCCGCCAGCCTATATGTGCTGGTGCTGGTGTGGTCAGAAGCTGCTGCTGCTGCTGCTGCTGCCCCAGTCTAGACTCCCAGCACAACTGTTCATTAATCATTCAGCATTGAGAAGTTTAGCGCTCTGTAGGCCTAGATACATGGAATCTACCGGAGCAGATTCCCGCACGACTTGAGAGAGAGAGAGAGAGAGAGAGAGAGAGAGAGAGAGAGAGAGAGAGAGAGAGAGAGAGAGAGAGAGAGAGAGAGAGACAGATGTCACTTCTGAACGTCCCAACGTCTCATGTATATATGCATCATGTTAGCATACTCTGATTGCCTTCACGTGATCCTATATATCATACTGTATACGCGTATTGGAGGGGAGATTGCTGTTGCACGCAGACAGCGTATGTTCCCCTCTCTTCCCCCCCCCCCCCGTCCCCCGTCCCCACCCACCACATGCAGACGTTCTCCCTCATCCCTACCAATGAATATCAGCCTGGCCTTGGCTGTGCAGCGATTGATTTCCACATAGGGGGCGCGGCCTTACGGTGTTCATAAAAAGTCAGATTCAACAGCTAACAATCAATAACAATCAGATTCAATAACTAAGTGAATCTCTTGCTTTCTTCGTTCTTTCCGAATCCAGTTGGATTGACTTATTTGATTTGAATACAAATTTTCTCCTCTGACAAAAGCCTTCCGTGCAGATTTATGGTCCTCTTTCGACACTGTTATTACAGTCTATTACAGTCTATTGAGAATGACACTCTTTTGATTGTTCCATTGATTTCTACACTTTCCTTAGGCTCCGCCATTTTCGAAAGAATTCTGCGGCGTTCCTCCTACTCCTACTCCTACCTCCGACCAGCAGAGGTCGCTCTAACCCGCTAACCCACCTGGAGTTGTGGTTGAGCTCCTGGGAGATGTCGTCCACCATGTCGTTCTCCGACGCCTCGTGGGCCATGGCCTTGCACAGCTTGCAGGCCACCAGGGCCTTGGCCATGGCCTCCTCGCCGTGCTGCCAGAAGAACAGCGCCATCTTCTGGCGCTTCATGAGCACGGCCCACACCATGAGCTCGTGGAAGGGGAAGGGGAAGTGGTTGATCTCGGGGTCGTCCAGGTCGATGTCCACCTCCTCCTCCCGCTTGCGCGTCGTCTTCTGCCGGCCGCGGCGGATCGGCATATCGTCCTGAGCGGGGAGAGCCGGGACAGGTGAGAGCAGGCGGGGTTAGGCCGAGGGTGGGTGGTCTGTGTGTGGACTGGGTGACCCCTCCCCCCCTCCCACCTGGAGAGGGGAAGTATGCCCATAAATGGACAATCGAATAGCCATTTAGCTATATATTTAGCTATTACATGAATTTCCTTCGGTACTTAAGAATTTCCTTCGGGATTCAAGAATTTCCTAGGATTAATAAAGTTCTATCTTATCTTATCTTTTGAAGTAAAGTCAAAAGAGAAAACTTAAAACCAGAAAAGCGAATAAAAAAGGCTGCCACTAAACATCAACTCAATTGCTTTACGATAATAAGAGCAATAATAAAGATGACATAATACATAAAGATAATTATGCTGTTGATTTGTTGATTAATTTCCACTCGCTAATGAAGCTCCTCTCTCATTCAAATAAAAACAACCAACACTACAGGGAGGAGCACGTTGTCACCACCATTACCAAGTGAACGAGCGACAACTCAACAAAAACAATAATAACGACAACTATTGGTCAAAAACAACAACAACAACAACAACAACAAATAGTTTGGTGCAAAGTGTGATGCGGCGGACGTCTCTGACCGCGGTGGGCCTATTGATGAACTAATGGCGCTCCAGACATTAGCTGTGTGCTCCTGAAGCGACATGCTGTCAGCTCTTACAACTACCCAACGATGGGGAGCACTGAGGGACAATCAGGCAGACGTCTGAGAAATGGGTTTCTGCGGAAAGTGTTCCTCGCAATTCTCTTTGAGTCCCGGCAACTGACGTCATCGTTGGCAAAAAACTCTCGTCGTAAATATTTAAGAAGTACAATTGCAACCTCTGTCACTTTAGCCCAAAAACGAGAAGTAGCAGAACATGTATTTGTGTGTATTTTTACAAGAGAAAAGTTAGTCGTTTGTATGAGTTTATAAGACCTTGAAGGACTAGCAGAGGGAAAAGGAGGATTAGGTAGATTTGAAAGAGGCAGTAGGGTAGTTGATGGACAGAGGTATGCACACACACACACAGACACACACAAACACACACACACACACACACACACTCAAAAGACACACGTTTCGAAAACAGGAAGATTAAACAAACACTTTAACACAACACAAGGGAAACACAAAAATATGTTTCAGAGACAGATTGCAATCACACGCCATGATTAGAGAGCTTTCATGATTCTGGCGATTTTCCTTCTGGTGTGTGTGTATTCTGTGAAGAGACACACACACACACACACCCACACACACAAGTATGCAGATCATGTAAGCCGTTATGTAATCCCGTTACCCCACTGATTGTCTATTGGGCTGAATTACTGGAACTGGCGTGTTCCGCAAGGTATCATAGCAGGAGTCGTTGCACGCATCGTTGAAACGCGTCTCTGGAGTCATCACTTGTGTGTATACAGGGGTCATGACCCCTCCACGGCCCCCGCCTTTCCCCCCCCCCCCCCCACATAACATCCAAACTGGGCAAAATGTGTTGGTCATCTGAGGGAAGAACGTGAGATATATCTCAAGTGCTTGACGTCCAGAGCTCCGCCGTTTAACGTGTTACGGACGCTCGTGTTATGGCGACGAGAGACTCACTTTGTGCAGACGACAAGACACGAACAACACTGACCGCACGAGAGAGCCACGATGGTTGGTCGACACTCACCTCCATCCCCAGCAGCTTCAGGGCTTTGGGCTGGAAAAGCACGGACAACGACAAGAGAACACACACAGAACAACAAGAGCTGATCGGGGTGGAGTTGGTAAAGAGTGACTGTGTCCGCATTTGGGCACACAGAGAGAGAGAGAGAGAGAGAGAGAGGGAGAGATAGGGAGAGAGAGAGAGCGGGCAGGTGGACGGACGGACGGACTGACATTGCTATGCTGAGGCCGCTTTCGGCTCGGAGGACGACCTTATAAACCATACGCCGGGTGCGGCACTTACGCGACACAAGTCCGGACCACACCACACACACACACACACACACACACACAACACACCACACACACACACACACACACACACACACACACACACACGCGACACACCACCAGACACACAGGCATGCAGACACACACACACACACACACACACACACACAAACAAACACACACACAGACACACATACAGAGCCCTCGCACACACCACACACACACACACACACACACACACACACACACACACACACACACACACACACACACACACAACACACACACACACACACACACACACACACACACACACACACACACACACACAACACACACACACACACACACACTCACACACACACACACACACACACACACACACACACACACACACACACACACACACACACACACCGAGACACACACACACACACACACACACACACACACACACACTTGTCAGTGTAGTCGCAGGTGCCACAAAACAAGGTTAAAAATGTCCTAATCAACCTGGCCTTTATATAGCCCGCCACTAAAGGGCATGGTGGCTGGGAGAGGAGAAGTAGGCCAGGCCGTGGACAGTAACAAAGCTTCATTTACAAGATTTGTGTACATGCCACGCGTGTCCAGACAACCGATGAATCTCTGCCTTTTGTTGTTGCTCTAAGAGTTTGGTCTCTGAGCCAGCGAGGAACTGACCACAGAACCGGCACTATACTCTACCCTGAACCCTGCACCGCTCTGCACATGCCAATCACTGACCGAGATGGTGTGTGTGTGTGTTTGTAACATTTATGTGTGTCTGTGAGTGCGTGTGTGTTTGTGTTAGCATGTGCTTGTGTGTGTGTGTGTGTGTGTGTGTGTGTGTGAACGTGTAATCCAAATGTGGTTTTCTAATCTTGTGTGTGTGTGTGTGTGTGTGTGTTTGTATGGCCGTGGTGTCTGATTTACTAATACTTGTGTGTGTTGTGTATGGGATTAGGGTTGAAAAGAGAGCGACGTGGTAGAGCTGAGAGCAGGAGAGGGAGAGAAAGCGAGTGAGAGACAGACAGAGAAAGAGAGAGAGCGAGGGAGGGGAAAAGAGAGAAAAGCAGTTTATTTTCTGGAAAGAAAAAGACTTATATCCAGGGGAAATGAGTGACCCCTGTGATGGATGGCATATTTGGGCGTGGGAGGGGGTGGGGGGGGGAATTATGGTGGCAGCCGAGGAATAAAGCGACCCGTGGACACAGAAGGGCGCCTGTGCCTCGATATCCATTCACGGCCCCCGACGTCGGGGATTAGACACCGGACACACAGCCCTGCCGATTCAACGCCCCCCCCCGCCCCCCCCCCACCCCTACGATGGATGCCACTTGTCCCCCGCACCGCTGCGCTCCGTCATCTTCGACATCATCACCAGTTCATTCCTCCTCGGTATAAATAAGGCATCTATAATTACATGATGCATGAATGCATTACAGATCAGGCGTGTTGTGTTTGTTTGTGTTTGCTGTGTATGTGTGTGTGTGTGTGTGTGTGTGTGTGTGTGTGTGTGTGTGTGTGGAGAGGTGGAGGGTGGGCGGGGGGGTGGTGGGGTGGGCGGGGGGCGGGGGTGTAATAATGTCATGCGATGACAGTGTGTTCCCGGCCCTGTGTTCGTGATTAGGGCAGAAGATGAGCGTGGAGAACAGATAGGATTGTGTGATCGCCGCATGCGGTCGTCTCCGTCCCAATCTAAAATACAGCGTGGCGCGGCGGCGCGACTGAGGCCGAGTAAGGCGCACGTGATTGATTCATTTCACGCCGCACATTACAGCGTCACAACGAGGCGCCACTTCTATCAAAAGCCCATGAATTATGAATAGCAGCATATGGGCTGCCTGGCCCCTCAACACTCTAATTATATGAAGAAGTCAAGAAAAATCCAATTTGCTATTCTGCATTATTAAGGAACTCTAAAGTCCACGAGCCTTTTGGTTTCCAATGTCAGCTGGGGGCCCTTGAATTATTATTTTGGCTCCTGAAAGTAGCAGGAAAATATATTATATGATGAAGTTTACAAGATGCAGTGTTATAATTATTAATAATAATCAACTATTAATTTCCATCAGTGGATGGTCATTATTTTTTATTTGTATGTATTTTATTTGTATTTATTTATCTTGTTCAATCATTGGGTGCACTTCAACATCGTGGTCTATACCGCCTACATCACAATTAATCTGTAAGGGCCTGCGGTGCTGCTAACAAGCTTTTATTATGTCAACAACGTGCAATCCTAACACTCCTCGAATTTTTGGATTAACACAAAATATCTCGACGACACTTGAAAAACATTGGCACAGACAACAAATAGATTGCCAAGGGACCACTGGGCAATATTCAGAAGCATATCCAAAATACTTGTTCCCGATTGCAAAATAATGAGCTGGAAATAACACTGCGAATAACTAAAAATCTGATGATCTCTCTCTCTCTCTCTCTCTCTCTCTCTCTCTCTCTCTCTCTCTCTCTCTCTCTCTCTCTCCGTATCTCTCTTTTTCCCTATCTTTGCAAATAGCACACTGGCGCACACCTCTTGGAAGTTGGTGTTGAGAACATATCTCAGAGAGCATGGCTATTACTTGTGTTCAGTGGCATGCAATTTATACGCGGCGGACCCCTGGGGAAATTAATGCTGTGGTGACAACTCTCAAGATCAACAATTCGGAGGGAAATAAAGGTCCGTTCCTCGGCGCGCAGGAGAGACAGCATAATTACAGGCCGTGAACTTCCACACAGGCGACGAGAGGTGTCGGAATATATTTTCTGTCTGAACTACTTACATAGCAGTAAATCATGCTTTTTTTTTGCTTACTACTCTTCACAAAACATCCACGGTACTATTTTAAATGACATTGTGATCTCGGAATTCACACTTCACTTCTTCAATTTGCGTCTGTGTCACACAGAGCACTTGAGGAAAGATGTTCGTTGTATTGTAGTATTTAGAGATGTGTTTGTTCTGCACACGTCACAACCGCTTGTATCCTGTATGTAAGTGATGAGGACGGCGAGGACGAAGACTTCTGTCCGAGCTCAGAAAACTCAAGGGCAGTGGTGAAAGAAGTACAGATCTTTTACTTGGAAAGTAAAATAAGCCATACTACACTGTAATACTCTTTTCCAAGGAAAAGTCTGAAAATGTTATTTCAGCAGAAGTACAAAAATATTAGCATCAAAATGAACTTATTGTTATGCATGCTGGTAAATGTGAAGCATATTTTTATCTATGTATCTATGTGTATATTTTATATATTACTTTACATTCTGCTGGGCAGGTTTTGTGAATTTTCTCCTGCAGACCAATACAGCCTTATGGATATAATACTATCATTTATTCATTGATTATTTTGTGTATTGTTCATTTTAATGTGAAACGCAACTAGTAACTAAAGCTGTCAAATAAAGCTAGTGGAGTAAAAAGTACAATATTTGCCTCTGAGATGTAGTTGAGTAGAAGTACAAAGTAGCAGAAATAGAAACACTCGAGTAAAGTACCTGAAATTTGTACTTAAGTTCAGCACTTGAGTAAATGTACTTTTGGTCGACTATTTTTTGCATACTATGTGGAAATATGATTTTTGACTCATACTACTCTCGCCTGAACAGTATGCTGGTATGGATATTCGGACGCAGCCTTGGAGAACGAGGCGGCACAGGCTCGGTGGAAGTGGAGGGCGAGACAGTTGATCTTTGACTTTGATTCTTCGTTCATCTGACGCCTCCGTCCTCAACGCTTAGCTTATCCCTCGCTAACAAGCCAGACAGACCGGCGCATATGGAATGTATACGCCTCCGTTTGGTACCCTGTTGCTTAGGAAATATGATGGTTGAAATGATTCTCTGTTGGTCAAAGCAACAGTGCGGCTCTGTGGTTTGATTGAAAGTATTTGTCTTTATGTGTTCCTCAGTAGAAGTCTGTAAATCGCTGGACAGACGAGACTGACAATGGGCTTTAAGTGCTCTGCTAAAAGTGTCTCATTGGCCATTCTAATTATACAGACGCTATAGTAGCTCTCGAAAATAAAAGTACTCTCGTGACCGTTTATTTTAGGCGCTACATTTCAATTGGAACAAATCGAAACGTAATTACATTGTAAAGAAACCATTAAACATCAAGGGGATGGTATGGAGTTTTGTGGTCCCCGATGATTTCCCTTTTTTATCCGTGGAAAAACATTCAGTTAGCTTACCATTTTTATTTTGTATTTTTGTTTTTCTACAATTGCGTTTGCCTTGTATTCGTAACCCCTTTGCTTGTGTTGTGCATGTTCTTTGGCTGTTAAATTCTCGCATATTGATCGCAGGGAAGTAAATAATTTGGAAGAATACTAACGCCTGTTAAAGTTGTAAACCCACAGACAGTAATTGAGTAAAAAACAAACTATTTTCCCTCCTTGCTTTTCCACGACTGAGTAGGGCCTTGGCAGCACTGAGAGGAGGATGGCATCGGTGGGTGTTGGGGTGGGGGGGCCGTTAGACTGGGAACACTGAGTAGAGACGATTATTAGACTAAGGCAGCGATTATGCCCAGTCAGTGGCGAGAGCTGCATGAATACCAATGGGCTGGGAAGGGGAAGTGTGGTGATATGCAGAGAAGGGTCACTCAGTGGGCAGAGAGGAGCCCTGAGAGTCTGGCCTGCCGATGCCTCGGCGGACTCCAACCACTCTGATCATTCAAACAGAAGGAAAACGCCAATGCTCACTGCAAATCTGTGCATGGGGGTCCCAAAGAGACATTAAAATGAGTTTGTTTCCGTAACGAACGCTGACCTCACTAGGTCCCACCTTGATACTGCATCTTTTATATTACCTACTTGCTTATATGAAAATTAGCGATTTGCTTTTTACTTGACTTGCCTATTTTGCCTATTTTGTTTAGATTTCTCATTCCAAAAGAAAAAAAAGAAAAAAGTTGCTCCTGTTGCTTGTAAATAGTGTGGATATTCTAAATCTTTCCCTTCAGTTGTGATATTTGTATTGTTTGTAATGTTGCTGGGCATCGCCACTTTTTCATTTCACTGCATATCCTGTATGTGCATCTGACTATTAAAGTTCTTGAATCTTGGTGCTTCGTCACATCGGAAGGTGAAAAGAGCTGACGTGGTCTGGCACATATATTTGATCTGATATCAACCGGGATTGTTGACGATTGTCATGAATATAGAAGCTAGTAATGCTATCATGCTGATCTGGCAAGAGCACAGCAGTTGTATACTGATGTCAATTCAATTTTATTCATGCGCTTTCTTCCCAAGGCGAGTGAAAGTTTCTTTCCAAGGCGAGTCAAAGTTTCTTTCCAATGCGAGTCAAAGTCTCTTTCCAAGGCGAGTCAAAGTTGAATCACAACTCTCCAACCGAGTTTTGAATTATTTGCCCGTGTCACAGATGACAAAGCCTCCAGACTACTGGGCAGCTCGTGTACACCAGGGACAATTGGCCCCGGGAAAGGCAAACAGATAAATGTTCAATCGCTTCACATTCTGTCATTCCTGAGCACACACACACACACACACACACACACACACACACACACACACACACACGATATTCCCGTTGACCTTCTCGGTACCCGTCCCCGTCAAAAAATGTTTTAAAACCATACCGCATTTGACTCACTCAAACCCTCTTTTACTGACCAGCCCAAGTGCTGGTCAGTCAGCTGGTAGGTGAGCCAGTGACAAGCAGCATTCTGACCATTAGGAGCCCATACCACAGAGCTTGCTTTGATGTCTTACTTTGTAAAGGTGCACTGACAGGAAATAGATTTGATCGATCCATATTTAATTTCCTGTGTGCTCTCTCTCTCTCTCTCTCTCTCTCTCGCTTGCCCTTGTAAAGAGGCCACCGCACCGTCTTGAGTACCTTGGAGGGAGGAGGAAGTGTCACCCGGTTCCTTGAGGAGACATCTTTCTTTGAGTGACGGAATCATTGTCCTGACAAGTCTCCCAGTCGGAGGTATCCGTCTCTTTGTGGCCACCCGACGTTGCCTTGGATGAGGCTGAGAAAGTTTTGTTACTTGGAATCCTTGGAAAAGAAAAAAAAGAAAAAATAGAGATGGAAAAAATCTAAAAACGCAGAAACCCATCTTCTGATGGCGTCGGAAAATAAACAAGAAATGAAATAAACAAGCCTAGTGCTATTCAACATGGCTTGTTCACAAGCTGCCCATTCAGGGCTTATAGTCATACAGATTCATTGATTTTGTTATTATTATGTTGATTCACTATTATGCCAAGCTGATGGTTTCAATAACTTCTGGATGGAGAATATCTTCCCTTACCTTAGAATACCTTCATGTGTTCCTACTCAAGGTTTCTTCATGTTTCTATTTGGGTGGCGTGACATTTAAGAGTAATCTCCCGGTTCGTCATGTACCCTGCAGAATGAAAGCAACGCTGAAATGCACAGAACACACATCCAGTACATTACTTCCAAAACAATGCACTTTTCTCCACTCATATACAGACAGACATCATATACAATTATTAAGAGCATAATCTCATCTCTTAATAAATGACGATGCCTATTCCTAACTTAAAGGTTCTGTAGGTAAGATTTAAGAGCTAATTTGAGTGTAATTTGTTAGAAATGCCATAGCCATCCATCAGCTATTAGTGAATGAAATGCGGTGTGAGAATATCTGTTCCAAGTTGAGTGCGCCTGCCTCTGTAGGAGCCCGTTTAGTTCTAAAATCCTTTGTGACCATCAGAGCATCTCTTCCCTGATTGGTTCAGGGGATTCATCGTGCCTGTCAATCACAGGAGTGAGAAATGCAGCATTTCTCAATAGTGGAGAAACGTAGGGAGGTTTGTTGTTTTGGTTCCTTTAGTTTAGAAATCTTGCTCTCTTCTGCTCCCTCTCTCTTTAAAACTCTCAAATCTTACCGACAGCAGCATTAAAAAAAATAGAATTATAATGCAATGAGCATGTAACAGGGACAATACGTCCTTTGTAAAGGTTTTGTGTGTGTGTGTGCTCCAAGGGGCTGTCTCAGGGATCTCTGATTGGATACATTGACCGCAGCTCATAGCCGAGGGTCCGCAGCTCTTAGCCAAGTAACCGTCAAACTGACGCACGACATTGTTTTCCCATTCCGCCTGCAGACCAGCAGCGCGGCGACGCTCCCTGGGATACGCCGCACGTCAATACTTATCTAACTTGTTCAGGTTCCGACGGAGGGAGAGCTGCAGATAGCGGCAGACATTTTCAACGTCGTCCCACGGGGGGCCATCGATGTTATTGCTCGCCCACAAACGACCTGATTTCTGCATCTTACCCAGCAGCCGGAATACAAAGGTTTAATTAAGGGCATGTTACTATCACCGTTGTGATTGACACTTAAATCCCTTCCCATTGGCATCTCGACAATATGTATTTTTTGACCCCGTTGTCCTTCACTTTTCTTAGTAATTATAATATAAATTATAATTATGCAAATGAGGATAATTTCTTTGAGGACCTGACATTGATGCCTTGCGAGGAGGAAACGTTGGCTCGGAGTCTTATCTCCGCCTGACGTCTTGATTAAGGCCTTGACTCTTAAGAAGGATTTAACTGAAAGTGTTCTGACATAAACAGCGATTGGTAGAAGCATCGATCAATGCTGGGGTTTATACATTGCTGGTTCTGAAAACGATGTGTTCACGCTACATATTGTATTGGCATTACCGCGACAATAAAAAACGTCAATGAACAACACGTAAGAGCAACCGTCGTGAATATAACCAGTCGATTTGAAGACCAGTTCAATACATTGACCTTCATGTGTGGATTTACCTTTTTTTTCTTCACACTGACTGTAAATGGGCAAAAAAAACCAACGCTTTGTCATCCACTTGGAATGAAATGAGGCCGCTTTTAAGTAGGACAATCTGCTCCTTCTGCCTCAATCTCATGATTAGCCGTGGACAATATGTCACCAGGGTAGGAGCAGGGTGCTGCTGGGGATAGGACACCCTGAGTAAGTACATCACAAGTCTTCCCCCTGTTCCCAGTGGCCCGTTGGCAGTGTATCCGCTCTGACACGGCGGCGATGTATGATGTAAGAGTCACCCGGCGTCCTCCGACTTCGTCAAATCTCTGAGGAGACAAAAAAAAGTCTGACGGAGAGAGAGCGGGAAAATGAGCAATAGTGACGGCGATGTAAAGCGTACGTTTTCAATACCGATAAAGCCCGTTGAATCTGAGAGAGGAAGAGAGAGAAACTGAGAGAGAGAGAGACAGAGGGAGAGACATAGAGCAAGAGAGCCAGATAAAAATAGAGAGAGAAAGAGAGAGAGAGAGAGAGAGAGAGAGAGAGAGAGACGAGAGAGAGAGAGAGAGAGACACACACACACACGCAGAGAGCAGGAAGGAGAGTAAGATTGACAAGTTAGCACTAATGCCTCCTGACACCAGCACAGGATTTTTTTGTATTACACAAACAAGGTGCCTGATCCTTAATTCACCGCTAACTCCATTCTCTCTCTCTCTCTCTCTCTCTCTCTCTCTCTCTCTCTCTCTCTCTGGTGTTTTGGAGGGCCACCGCCGCCTTGAGAGCCGCCGGCGATAAAGATGTGAGCGCTGACAGCTTGACGGAGCGAGAGGCGCTCCTCTCTGCGGGGTGGGGGGCTGCGGGGGGACTCCCACGCATCCGGCCGCCCCACAGCAATCGAGCGGCGTGTGGCCGTCAATAAAAACCAATGTTGCAGCAGCAGCAGCAGCAGCAGCAGCGCTGGCAGCCTGGGGTGGCCGACCTCTTACACCCAAACCCTGCGAGGTGACCTTTAGCACGAGTAGACTTGGGTGTGTTTGCCACGGCACGCTGTTGCACGCCGGGCTGTTGTTGTTGTTGTTGTTGTTGTTGTTGTTGTTGTTGTTGCCACCCATCCAGGAATCCAGTGGGCGCTGACAATGCGCAAGACACACCTCCTCATGTGACCATCACCGGCTCGCCTGCCCGCCAATCTATTTCGGTTTGCGCGAGCTTTAAATATTCATCAGCCACGGCGGGTTTGCCAAGGAGATGCGGGCGCCACGAGCAAACAGGACAATAGGCGCCTGGCGGGCGCGGGTAATAATCACGCCACCGTATCTCAGCGATCATCAGAAATTAAACACAAAGCGAGAGCGAGGGAGCGAGCGAGCAGGGATGCAGGCGCTTCCCTACCTTGAGATGACTTTCACAACCGCACACACTGGGCTTGTTCTCTCTTTGTTTGGCTATTTGGCAGAAGCAGCGGGGGTGGGGGGGGGGGGGGGGTTTGGTTAGCAACTGTGCTCGTTCACATGAGGTTTGATTGAAAAATGCATGAGGCGATATCACAAAGGATGACTCCTTAAGCTGATGGGTTTTTTTTTTGCTGTCTCTCAGTTTTCATGACACTGTGTGAAATATAGTCATCCACATTATCCAGATTACAAACGTCTGGCTCGCCAATTGTACATTTGCATAATATTGTTAATGAATATCCTGCGCAAATCTCATCTCATTGTCGCTGACTATGGGTTGAAAAAATGATGAAACGATGACATTGTTATGTTCCGGGGACGTTGCCATGTCATCAATGCCACGGACAATGGCCTGTTTCTAATTTGCAGTCTGTCCCATCTTCTTTCCACTTTTAATGGTTTGTGTACGTTTTGGCTTTCCACCAAGCACAGTTATGAAATGTATTACACACATATACACACATATACATGTAACATTCAGAGCAGCAGAAACCTAATAAACAGCAGTAATAACTAGCTTGAATGTGGAAGGTAAAACAAGGTTTAAAGTGCATCCAAATTGTTTTATGCACAAACAATTAAGACAAACAACGCGTCTTGATGGTTGTGTCCATATGCCAAATGTTCTGCCATTAATACTTATTTGTTTTTTGTTTTTGTTAGGTTTTGTATCATGAAACTCACCTCATCATGTATCTGTATGACTACAAACAATAGCCAACTAGCATGAGAAAATGGTGGTTCATTTGTGGACATTAGTTTACTGTTGTCTTAGCAATGGACGAAAAATGCATACCGGTGATGTAGTATTTACTTCGGTTCCAAAAATGAATATGTTAATTCTTAAAAACTCATAAAGGACAAATCCTATACACTCTAATGTGTTATCCTTACATAATCAAGAAGCTTCTTGTGATATGTTACATCATTAATTAGTTGTCTGAAATAAAATAATGTTCTTCTGGAACCCTAAACAAAACCCTAAACTCTGCCCACTTTGGGTGGGTGATGTATAGAATAAGCTATTTTACGATTGTTATAGGCAAGAGAAGTAACACACACACACACACACACACACACACACACACACACACACACACACACACAACACACACACAACACACACACCACACACACACACACACACACACACACACACACACACACACACACACAGCACACACACACTGACATCACTCTGTCGTCTCACGCGTTCTTCCAGAGGCTGCTACCTCGGTCTACCAGCACTGAAATCAAAAGAGTAAATAATTCCCAACCTCCCATGAGAAGTCTTCTGTGTATGGAGAGGCGAGGCCGCTATAATTGACCTTCGCCACATGTAAATGAACCCGGAGTGTCGATGGGGAGGGTCCCAAGGTGAGCGCACGGAGGCTCGTCGCGAGTGTTGCCTGTGCAAATCCGCACTCGGGATGTTTTGACAGGCCTCGGTGCTCAATGCCAAACAAGGGGAGAGGGGGAGAACTCATCCCTACTCCTCAACACCTCTCCTCGTCTCCTCTCCTCATCTCTACTCCCCTCCTCTCCTCTCTCCTCTCCTCTCCCCTCGTCACCTCTCCACCCTTCATCTCTACTCTCCTCATCCCTCCTCTCCTCATCTCCTCTCCTCGTCTCCTCTCCTCATCTCTACTCCCCTGCTGTCCTCTCCTCTCCTCATCCCTACTCCTCATCTCCTCTCCTCGTCTCCTCTCCTCATCTCTACTCCCCTCCTCTCCTCTCTCCTCCCCTCTCCTCATCTCCTCTCCATGTCTCCTCTTGTCCTCCCCTTTCTCCTCATCTATCTCCCTCTCCTCCTCTCCTCTGCTCTCCCCCCCCCTCTTCCTCTCTCCTCCTCTCCTCTGCTCTCCCCCTCTCTCTTCCTGTCTCCCCTCCAGCCAGGGCATTAGGAGGAGCTCCGTGATTGGCTGGTAATTTATGGGGCCTATAAGTGGCTGAGATTAATAGGGCTGATGGGGCGCGGTGAAGCTGAGAGGCCAATTTATTTAATACACGGAGACGCGGGGCGAGAGACATACGCTTAACCTCAGCCGACGCACAGCCGTAACACAGCCGACACGACACACACACACACAGCCGACACAGAGCCACACCAACACACCACACACACACACACACACACGGGACAAATCCATTTCACAATTTCAGCAGCCCCCGGCGTAGGGAACAAGCAGCCGAGATGGAAATGCACTCTGTCGTCTCACCCGCGTTCTTTCCAGAGGGCTGCTACCCTCGGTCTCTACCAGCACGTGAAATCAAAAGAGTAGAATATTCCCAACCTCCCATGAGAAGTCTTCTGTTGTATGGAGAGGCCGAGGCCGCTACTTAATTGGACCTTCACCACATGTAAATGAACCCGGAAGATGTCGATGGGGAGGGTTCCCAAGAGTGAGCGCCGGCCGGAGGCTCGTCGCGAGTAGTTGCCTAGTGGCCAAATCCGCACGTCCGGGATGTTTTGACAGGCCTCGGTGCTCAATGCCAAACAAGGGGAGAGGGGGAGAACGAGACAATATTAGCTCTGTGTGCGCCGCCGCGTGGCGTTGTCCGTCAGACGGAACACCGGTGTCGCCTGCGAGGCGGATTCGTGCGGACTGGTGATGGGAGATGAAGATCACGCAGATCAGCACCAGAGAATAAATCAACAGCTCTTCTCCTGAATGGTTTCACTTTCGCCTCCGGATCAGAAGTAGAAGGAAGCACAGGTCAGCACGGCACACACTGTTTATAGGATCACACTGATAAGACTCTTTGTCAAATATATAGATTTTTGTTGCCGTACCTGCAATTCGAGTTTGTGCAAAATAATGTATTTTTGCCCCCGCTGTGGATAAACATCCAGTACAATTCATCGGACAAAACGACCGATGAATTTTTCGGAAGACAAACTCTTCCAAGTTGAATTGAGCTGACAACACCAAGTGCCATGCGTTCTTTCTTTAATTTTACTTTCCGCCAGCCATTTACCACTCATCATTAAACTGCCCGGTAACCATCTCAAGAAAAGGATCTCACAGACATCTGCCTTTTGTCAGTCTATTAGTCTATTTGATATTTACAAGAATTCATTAAAGTGTGATTCCGGTGATGCCCAAACCCATGCCTTTATGAATTGACACATTTCGATATTTAATCAACGCAGGTTGGTAGTGCATTTACTTGCTGGTTAGTAGTGGTTTACTAGCTCACTCAATTTTATCGGCATCGTAAGTGTCTACTGGTAAAGTGTGATTATTTTTGTGTATGTGATGTATTTTTATAGAGCGTTTATTATTATTATTATTCTAACTTTATTAGTTATAATCACAGGACACCCCCTTACCCCCTTACCCTGGGGGGTGGGGGGGGGGGGGGGGGGGTAAGGGGGTAGTATTATGTCCAGACACAGTGCATATATTTTATATATATATATATATATATAATATATATATATATAAAGTGCATAATATGCAAAACAGTTAAGTTATTTAAAGCTGCTTTTGTGTATGCATATACACTACATATATACTGTATATATAAAAAACTCGCAGCTCCCTTAGCTGTGATATAATAACCATATAGCACGGCCTGTTGTGCTTAAATATATACTGAGATAGATCATATATTAGTGTCAGGAAGGTAGATGGTGTGATTAATCTTTAAATCTGCAGGATTGGCCTTTTTGAGGTTGCCCTTATGGGGGCCCGAAAGAAACGCTAAAGGTCACCGCGTCATTGGGAGCGGCCCTGTTGTTATGCACACAAGGTGAGGCATGAATGTATGCATGTGCTGGGAGCCCACAGCTCCGGCCGCGCCCGCCGGATGCTAAGCTGACCGGCACGGAGCGTGTATGACAAGGTAATCGCTGGTTTGTCTGCGCACTGCCTGTGTTCCAGGTCCCTGGGAGTCTTTAACGCCGTTTAAAAAGGGGGGGAAAAAAAAGGGCTTTGGTTTTTCACTTTGAACTTGTGCTTATCAAGGAGGACCATCACACACTCACTCACACACACACACACACACACACACACACACACACACACACACACACACACACACACACACACACACACACTCATATACACACTTCCCTTGATGCCCCTCGTTCCTCAGCATGAAATATTTAAACAAGTCTACTGTATAATGTGCAGAATAATCGTCCAGCAGGATAATAAAGAGATTGGTCATGTTGATCATCCACTGGTAAATCTTGTAGATTTAAATGATATGTTGACCTTGGATATGTTAACACTGGTGTGGGGGGGTCTTGGCATGGACTGTGCAGTGCCGTGTTGATTAATAGAACATGGTCCTAAAGGATGAAATACCAACGGAGCGAAGCGTTTTATCACGGCTATCGCTATGTTCTGGGTTAGCAACGTGCACGGCCCCTCTGTGAGGCACCCTTGACGATGGTCAAGAGAAAAACGAAAAGCAACGATGAAAAACATTAACGTCAGCATCAACAAAAAAAATGACAATAAAGCAAATACATTTTGCTCCGCTGCACCCAAAGGCGATCGTTGTGACCTCCCACAGTGGGAGGTCACAACGTGTCCTCAGGTGGATCATTGATTTGTCGCATCAGCTGCTGCTGCTGCATATGTAGATTTTAATAATTATGATTTACTGTGCAATTTCTTTGCGCAGGCGATGCACACCCCACATTAGCAATTGACGAAGCAAAAAAAAACTGCGACGGCTGCAACAGGGAGACCAATATGTTAGCGAATACCGGATTTCTGAGCTGCTTTTTGGAATGAACCGGCTTGCAAGGAGAATCGTTCGGCAAATTCTCAAACGCTGTCCTGGAAAGTGAAGGAGAGAAATGAAAAGCTGCGTACGTTGGCTGACTCGCCACAGTATGACTTATTGACCAGATATTGTGTCCCCTTTGCATTTTCAAGGACCTCACTCTGTCAACTGAAGCGGTGTACGGGTGCCAGGGCCTGCCCCACACAGCAATAATAATAATAATAATAATAATAACGCATTATAATCCAGCAAGATAATGCTTGACGACACACAAAAAAATCGAATGGGACTAGAATCGACGTTTTTTTCCAGGGGTGGTGGTGGAATGTCTTATCGTTTTAGTGAACCCCCTGTTGTCCCCGTTGTTGTGGCTCAAGGCAACTAATGATAAACGATGATGTATATGAAGTGCGCTTTCACACTGTGGCGTGGCTATAAGTGTCCCAAGCCAACAACGTTAACCGCTCCCGCACATGGAGAAGCTCACAACCACACACACAGGAGACCAGCGGTGTTGGCCGGTTAGCAATATCCGGCTTTCAATGGCGTTGTCGTGGAAAGAATGGCAACCTTTTGAAAAACAGTGTAGCGTGTTCAGCGAACGCCTGGCCGGCAGAGACTGGCAAAAAAAATAAAATGAATACGGGTATTGTTTTAATTAACATGACAACCATGGCATATATAACTGTGTTTGGAGATCATTAAAGATATACTCCTAAACCTAGAAAAACATGAGTTTGGGTTCACTGGCACTTTAAGAGTCGTAAAAAAAAGTAAGAACCCCAATTCTCCATTGTTGGATAGACTTTCATATCGGCGGCAAAGTTCCAACGCGAGATCCCCAAGCTATGGCTCCTAGTTTCAGCCACACAGCATCAAATCAGAAGTAAAGTTTGCTTAATATTAGATCAGCAATCTTCCTTTGTTTCCCCCTCGCACAGAGCTCTCTCTCTCTCTCTCTCTTTATCTTTATCTCTCATCCTTTTATTCCTTATCTTGGCCTCCAGCGATAAGGCTGTTTCAAGGCACACGACCAACACTGAATTCCTTGCAGACAGTTTGACGGTAATAAATGCAGAAATCCATACTCATCAATTAAGTGGATCCCCTGCTGTTGTATTTATTTATTTTTTTTGGCACTTAATACAGATGACTGGATCAGATGTGTTGGGAATGCTAGTGAACTTCTGAACACACTTGCTTCCTAATTCCTTCCGAACATTATACAACCAGGGTCGTGAGCCCAGGTCAGACGGATGGAAAATACGTCCAACCAACCATTTTACTCAGTGTAACTTGGCCACACCACCAAACACTGTCAGGCCATGCTAAAGATGTTAAGTGACAGTTAAATATCTGCAACTTGGAATTATGTCTGTGAATTAGTTAACAGTGAAAAATACATATTTGAAATTGTGTTTTTTTTCAAATAGCACACCTTAAAATGCTATATTTGCATTTCAAAGAGGTGAATTAAAAACAATATAATATATAAAGGTTAAAGGTGTGATAATATTTATATAAAAATATATAATATATACAAAAAATCAAATGGCTTTTAAAATTCAAAACATTATGGTCATTTGATTTCGTATACAAGTTTAGTGTTGAATGATATTCTGGTATAATGGTCCCTTATCGGTCATCGATATTGACACCCTCTCAACCTCCATGATCAAAGTGTG
Organism: Coryphaenoides rupestris; assembly: GCA_002895965.2. Taxonomy (NCBI): domain Eukaryota; kingdom Metazoa; phylum Chordata; class Actinopteri; order Gadiformes; family Macrouridae; genus Coryphaenoides; species Coryphaenoides rupestris. The sequence continues at coordinate 23,623 of PIJE02003283.1, read as the reverse complement.
CATGGTGTGGTTTTAATATAATAATTATTAAAAAGTATGTTATTAAACAGTGAGTCTGTATGGTCCTTCACACGATAAGCACGGCTTCCAACATCGAATCCACACTGACTGGACGTCAAATTGTTTGGTGGGATATAAAACATGTATTGAGAATATCTAGTTATTGGTTCAGGTATTTTTGATCAACGGAAGCCTGTGTCTGTGTGTAAAAAATAATCAGTTTGTATATGTAACTATGTGGAAGCCTGGATAAGTATTGATTTGTACCCCGCCTAAATGTAATACATATTTTCTGATGTATTTATTAGATTTGCCAATGGGTGCCTCTCAAACCATTCCTTTTTTTCTTTCTTTCTTACGTAACTGAATTAATGTGCTCCCTTTCCCCACATGAAGCATTAACCTCGTATGGCATTGGACTGGTAGTCGCACAGACGGAGAAACACCGCTCTAATATCTTCATTGAGTATTGATTGAATAAATGACTCCCCTCTGACGCAGCACTGGAAAGGATTCTCATTAAAACCTGGGAGCGGTGATGAATGATATGCGGGGTGAGTGTGTGTGTGTGTGTGTGTGTGTGTGTGTGTGTGTGTGTGTGTGTGTGTGTGTGTGTGTGTGTGTGTGTGTGTGTGCGTGCCATTAAAAGGGACACTGGTTCTCTGTGTGAGTGAGAACTGGGGACGGAATCTCTCTGATGGAGAAAGAGCGAAGGTATGATGTCGGATGAATAAAAGGAGAGCGTCTGGCGTGATGACATGTGATAGGTAGGAGCTGTCCCATTGGCTGCTGACAGCACCTAATATTTAGCTGTTCCGCAAAGCCCTTCGTTGTTGTCAGTCATCGTCGGGGGTTACGAGGCGTACTTTTATCAAGGCCCTGCCGTCTGTCGCGTTCAGTGTGGTTTTTCTTGGGGGGGGAGGGATGGGGGGACGGGGGGGGGGACGGTGTGGGGTTGGGGGGAGGAGCATGCTGACTCTTCACAGACCCGTCATCGAGGTAAATAGAGACAAACGCACACACGCCGAGGAAGTGTCACAAATTCCGTTTTCAAACAACACGGGCTGACGGGAAATGTCTGCCCTCATTCAAGAAGTTAATGAAAAAAAAAGCTGCAAAGAACAAAAGAAAACAAAACAAAAACCTTAAACCCACCCGTGTTTTGAAAAAGACCCAAAAACACAGACCACTGGTTTGGATAATTGAATCTCAGGCAACGGCAGGACAACGGACGATAAGAGAGGTTGCCGCTTGATATGTGATGACGGCGTAGAACAGTGAATGAATATAGATCACCTGCTTGTGAGTTTTGCACGTCAGACTTGATCGTGTGATTTCTGGTCGGCATGGCAGCAGCGGCATTACCTCAGTATACATTGACGACAGAGAAGGTATGTATTTGTATTTGTATTTCATGAAAGATATCGAGGAAAGCAGGCTCGTCCACTCGTGGTATAATCCTCATGCATTACACAGTACAATTTCATAAGAACCTCAGCGTATGGATGGACACTATCGAGGTCATTAGCGAAACGGGAGCAATTTGTCATCGTCGCCAACGCACACACGCTCCATACAAAAGGCGCCGCGCCGCGCAATACACCGTGGGGGGGGGGGTTTGGTGTTGAAAGCCTCAGCGTGATCCCAGGCCAGTGCACAGCGAGCGCCCTCCTCTCCCAGGAACGTCGTTAGCAGGCAATCAGCGTGTCTATTGATGACGCCGGGAAGCCAATAGACACCCGAGTCAATAGGCTAAGTTGTGAGCCTCTGTCCCATCGCTCCATGCGCCAGTCGTTAAGCGCAGGGGCGGGGGGGGAGAGAAAGTGTATCAGTGAGCTATTATGCATGGGATTGGGAGAAGGTGGTGGTGGTGGCGGTGTTGATAGCAGTGGGGGTGGCGGCGTGGATGGATGTGGGGCCCTACTTCTAACCCCACCTGAAATCCCGATACACCTTCGACAGAGTTACACATTAGGTTCCAATCTAACGAATGAGAAAATACACATTTCTGTGACTCATCTATCAGGCCTGTGTGTGTGCGTGTGTGTGTGTGTGTGTGTGCGCATGTGTGTGTGTGCGTGTGTGTGTGTGCGCGCGTGCGTGTGTGTGTGTGTGTGTGCTGTTGATTGCATATTGCGACGCTGAATCAATGGGTGCACACGCAGCAATATGTCCGTGACCCCTTTCAGATCGAGCATTAAAATGCACGGCTCGTAATCCAATGACAACCGTACAGCTCAAAAATTCAAGGCAATTGTCTTATTGAGTCGGAAAGCAGAGCTCGATTAAAAGTGGTCACCCCAAACACATGAATTGCAGGGTAAATCAGCCTGTGTGTGTGTGTGTGTGTGTGTGTGTATAAGAAAGTGTCTGACACCACAATGGGTGTCCCACTAATAAGGGCTCGCTAATGGGCCGACCCAAAGCATTAGTTTCACCACTGGCCACCAAAAACAGCCGATTGTACAGTTTGTCAAAGAAAACAAATGGGGAAGCGGCACAATCTATTTTAAAGAGGGATACAGTACATTTAAGGCGCAGTTGTTTGTTTTAGAAAAACACAGCCAACATTTAAAACGAAAAAACACACCCGCGAGTCCCCATCGACGATTAACATTTATTTAAATGTGTTTTCGACGACTTCGGGCGGAAACCAGAATCTTTTGACATTATTTGGCAACCCAAAATGGCCAATAGCAGTTAATTCGTGCAATAGCACACGTTTAACCCATAGAGGGCGATTTGAGTCCATATGTACATTGTATCTTACGCTTTTTAAACTATTGCTTTGGATTTAGCACTCCTATGGAACCTACATACATCACTTTTCATCGAAAATAAGTCATTTTAGTTTTCCTTTCACCACTTTGTTTTGCGCCGCCTCTCTCTTGAAGACAGACTTTAGTTTGTCATTATGCACGGACTGCAATATTGCCAATAAGGATGAGAGAGTGATGAGGGGGTTGGGCAGGGGCCAGCCGTCCCCTGAGTAATGTGGCCCACTGGTCCAATATGTTGGGGATAATAGGACACACTCCTGTGAGCCAGCGAGGCCATCTCCTATAACTAACCTTTTGTCCATGATGTGCAGCGTGCCACACACTGGGGCGTCGCCATGGACACACATGCACACACACACACTCATACACACACACTCATACACACACACTCATACACACACACTCATACACACACACTCATACACACGTGCACACAAACTGAAACAAAGGGCCTCGCTCCACAAGCTGATTAGAAGACCTTGCTGGGATGCTAGAGAGAGAGAGAGAGAGAGAGAGAGAGAGAGAGAGAGAGAGAGAGAGAGAGAGGATTATCTCAAGGTCAGAGATGAGACCAAGTGAGATCAATAACTTCATACCTCCCTCTCTCTCTCTCTCCCCCTCTCTCGCTCTCTTCTCTCTCTCTCTCTCTCTCTCTCTCTCTCTCTCTCTCTCTCTATATAAGTCTCCAGGAAACGAACCTTTTTTTTTTCCAGGCCTGCCTCAACTGTTGCCAGCGCAGGAAGTACAGATCAAATGATGAATACGGATCTCTGACTCTAACGCTGTAAAACACATTTTAAATGTTGGCAGCCAAGCTGAAAGTGCACCCTGGCCGGTCATAATGTGTGACCTGTCCTATCCTGCTACAATAAAGATGGATTGGGGGGAAAACTAATCAAAGGATATTAAGTTCCTATTTGGGTTTAATTGTATTTAAGGAAGTCATTCTAGTGCTTAGGGCGGCATCTGAATTCTGTAATGCTACTTTTATGTTATTTGAAATTGTTGACACGATTAGGAAAAGCAGTGCAATATAACTGCTAGTTTGTGTTACTTCCTATTTATTGATTAGGGTTAATATGAATTCAAAAACACAGACCAAAGGTAAACAACCAACAACATAAATGAAAATACCATCTCTGCAGAGGGATGATCTCATGTCTGTGTGCACGCAGCACGAGGGGGCGTACGGTCAATCTATTTAAAACGTTGCCACAGGAATATGATAAGTCAGGTTTATCGTACATTTTTGCTGAAGCACAAGCCGTGCACGATTTCCCCTTTCTCCTATTTCTGACACAAATGATCACACGGCGCTGTGCTGGGCCTTTCTGATTGGCACGCGGGATTAGCAATGCTAGCGCGGATACAAATCTCCAATCTATGGCCGTCACCAAACAGCCTCTCTCCCGCGCGGAACCATTCATCACGTAACGCACAAATCATTTCGGCATAATCCCACGTGAGCGTTTCTATCGACGTGCGGCGAGGACAAGGCAGCTGACGCAGACTCCACTTTGCTCCTGATTTCCCCGACGCACACGTTTCCCCTCTCGCTCAGTCATGCATACGCTCCGTCTCACGTGAAACTTCATTATGGCCGCGAACCATTTTTCATCATCCAGTAGAACTCTGGAGATCAAGATATCTCCACTGTGTTTGTCCGCGTGTGTGTGTGTGTGTGTGTGTGTGTGTGTGTGTGTGCGTGTGTGTGTGTTGCATTTTTGGAACTATGTTTAAATATGAGCAACATGATCATTATTTTGTTCATGTTCTCGATGCAGGAAGAGTTGTTGACAATATGTCATGTTCTCATTCAAAAGAATTGGATAGATGATCAAAATGTAAATTATTATGTAAATGTGAACACATTGTGCAGTAAACCAAAGAGCAGCATTGACTTAAATACCTCACTTTAGAAACTGTAATAGTAAAGCCCTGGGCATATATTTATAATTTAGAATAAAATGAATTATGATTGTCTATCAGCTGCAATTAATCAGTACTTGTTTCAAGCGGTTACTTCCTATTGAAATAATTTGTTAATTCATGAAGTTACTGCATATAATTGTCATTAATCAGCAGGTGCATGCACAACTTCCATTTGGGTAACTTTAACAATATATTTGAGTGCCCACAACCTTAATGTAGTAAAACTGCAAGGTGCTGTGAGCCATAGTAATTCCCTTGGATGAATATACAACTCTTCTAAAGCCTATTACACTGTTGTAACACCGCCACTGTTTATGTTTAGGATGTCAGATCAGAAATGGGAATAAAGACGCTTATTTCCTGTATATTTAGAATAAATGTGTAATGATGAAGTAAATAAATAATCATAAAGCAACAAAACTTTTTCTCAACACCAATTCAATTGAATGTATGTACAGTACACTTATGTGCAAAAACATGGATTCAAAAGACATTGTAAGCTAATAATTTCAAGGCACATATATGTATATATATACTGTATATGTAACAACCATAACATTTGCTGAACAAAAATCTTGTTTCCAATTTATTTGAACAGACATGGCAGATGTGCTTGTTTTAATACATTCTCCAACAGGAAACGATGCCCCTCAAACTCAGATGTATTTTTGTAAAATGTTAAAGGAGGGAGTATGGCCGGCAAACATGTGTTGAAACAATAATAAAAAAAAAAGGGTTATATTATATTTTATTCATAATGTTGTTGCCCAAACAATCTACATGTGCATCTGAATATCACCTGCGAGCAGAGATGATTCTGTTAGGTGTGTTCAACAAATGTGGATTACAAAAAGACGAGTCAAGTGGTGGAAGTTGATTAAATTCACTTTTAGGGACCACATAAAAATATGCCCTCTTGTGGCTGATTTGTGCGTACCTCTCATCTCGTTCTCTCTTCTTTATATGTCTCACGCCCTCTCATTTAACGTGCCTCTCTGTGCTCTGCGCTACATTATCTCAACATTATATTACAGTTACAGATTACTGCATCTGTTAAGGTCAGAAATCGCAATGGCTTGAAGATCATTGATGAACGAATTAAAACAAAACTGAAAGATTCAGAAATTATCCTGATTGTACATGTCTGTCATCAGCACTAAAGCCAAAACAACTTCATAACACAATAATTTATAAATCCAGTTTTACTAAGGAATATAAAAGGTGTAGCTGAAGTATTGTCCAGCCAACTGTATAAATTACATTTTTTTTTGAAGACACAGGGGTTTGTGAAATAATATTCATACTGTACAGTGTCTTTTAGCATACGGGAAGTCATCAATATAAAGGCTTCTGATGCTTCCCCAACCATCATGTGTGACATAGGTCTGCATCCTGAACATTGTTCTTGCAGTACACTGTGCTGTTGGTCCCCAGGGGGCAGTCTCTGAAGCCTGTGCCCCCATTAGGGGTGTAAATAGGCTGTATGCGGAAATCTCCCTTGAGGAGCTGCTCGTTGTTGAGGGACACTATCTGGAAGCTGGTCTCAGTCATTTCCAGGATAGAATTATCCTTCTTGGTGCCCGCTTCGCAATAATCGTCTTTTCTCCGACCGCGGTTGTATTTCCAATCGGCGGAGGATTTGGAGCGGTCTTTCTTGTGCATGTGCCAGCAGAAGATGCTGAGAAGCACTACGAGCACCACAATCACCGCCCCTCCGATCAGCCCCGCTAGCAAAAAAGGGGAACTCGGGTCCGGCTGCGTGGCCTGCTCTGGTCCACGGGTCGCTTGTTGTTTGACCAAAGGAGGCCGGCGTTGTGGTCACCTCCGTGCACTTGTATCATCTTTGGGCGGTAGTTATTAAACACGTCCAGTGGGATGACACAGATCCTATATGTGGACTTTGGCTCCAGGTTAGGCAATCGAATGCCCCCGGTGGTCTCCGCCCACCATCCTCTCCCTGACGGTGTCCTCCAGTCAGGCTTGGGCCCATCCTGGCCCAGGTCACCTTGTAGGCGGTGACTGGGAAAGCAGCCACCCAGTTCACAGTGAATAGCAGAGCCATTGAGAACAGTAAAAGGTGACCTGCAGGCTTTCCCTTTTAGGCTCCAGGGGCCTCTTAGTTCTTGCTCCGCCCTGTCTGGTTGGGTAGACAGGCAGATAGGACGTGAGCGTGGGGGACGGGGCGCGCCTGGTGGAAGGGGGGAGGTCCTGGTCACTAAGGGGCAATCTGGTGAAGATGAAGAGGGTAGGGTGCTGGCTGAGTCACCAGGCATGGTGGGAAGATGAGAGGTTAGTGTTGGAGTTGTTGTTCTCTGTGGACACTGAAGCAGCTCACCACTCAGCTCCCTTATCACCATGCCACGGACCTTCTCTGGCTTTTGGCACATGAAGCCCCGCACATTAAGCGAGCCAGGCAAGGATTTCAGCCAAGATACCACCCACTGAATACTACAGTCGCACAGCCAGAGATTGTTGCGAACCGTGAGCTGTCGGAGACTAACAAGGCTGTCAAAGACCCCCTGCGTCCAGCGACTGCAGCTGGTTGCTGGAAATATCCAGCTTTTCGAGCTTGTGCAACCCTGCAAAGGCCCCCGCAGGGATGTTATTTATCTGATTCTCCTGAAAGTTCAGCTTCACCAGTACCTCCCCTGGGAGAAACGGTGGAGGGTAAGGTGAGTGAGTTGCGAGCAAGGGACAGCTCCCTTAGGGTGACCAGATCCTGAATGTCCCCTGCGCAATCCCTCGTCTGTCAAAAGGTTACCGTCCAAGAGGAGGCGCTCAAGCGGGTGACATTCCCTAAAAGGCCTCCTCCACGATGACAGCGATGCGATTTTCATCCAATCGCAGCTCCTTCAGGTCCTCTAGGGAGACCAATGGGCAACACTGCTCAGGTGGTTTTTAGTGAGAAGAGCATCTTTAGACTGAAGAGCCTGCGAAACCGCCCCCTCCTCCACCCCTACGGTGGATATAGAGTTTATCGTCCAAATGCAGTTCTTCCAGCCATCAGTAGCTGAGGCCAAAGCCGCCCTGGAGATGGTCTGGCGATGTTATTCTCTTGGAGGTGGAGCACTCCGTACATTTTTGGGCAGGTTAATGGGGAACTCATCCCAACTGGTTGCCATAGAGATACACAGTCTCCACGGACGCGACGTGGTGGAGCTGCAAGGGAAGCCGCGTTATTTATTTGATTATTAATGAAGGTAGAGTGTCTTATAACCTTCGCCGATGCCAAGGGCACCCCCCCCCCCCGAGGTCAAGCTCCTCTCATTGCAGTAAACAAAAGTGCGATCACAGCGGCATTCCTCTGGGCAGTTGGAGGCCGGAAAACTGTAGGTGAAGGCCAAGAAGTATGGGTATCCATGGCCGTAGCGAGGAGGCCCAGTCCTTATTCCATAAACGCCACTGTATCTCCATTCCTCAAAAGGATCAGTGAAAAGGCAAAAAAATAAAAAATCCCCAAAATGGGCAAACAGCAAAAATCCAGTCCCGAATCACGTGGTCTCAACGTCTGGCTGGCGCAGAAAAAAACAGTTTTAGTGAGTATCGTAAGCTAACCAACAATAGAGCAACGGCAGCATTAGACTACCAGAATTATCTTCCCCAGCCGCGCTCGTACTTGAGTCCGAATAATGCCGCTTGAGCGGATGTCGTCGTGCTCCTCTTAGCATCTTGGTCGGAGCTTATTTCTGCATCTGCAAGATTGTACAGTCACGTGCAGCGCGTGATATGTGCGGCTGTTGTTATCCTTGAAAGCTCCACCTCCTCTCTGTCTGGGCTCTGTTTTTCTCTACGTTACACGCGGCTGCGGCCCAGAAAGATGCAGCCTTCCTTGGACTTGACATTTGGATCCCAACAAACGCTGTTGTAAATGAGAATAATGGAAAAAATCAGTGGGTTTAGTTTCCCTCTAAATGTAAAGTCTTCCAAGCAAAACGCAAAAGGAATGCGTCCTTCGGACAGCACAGATGCAAAGCGAGGCGTTTGTAAATTGGAAAGGCCGAGCACCGTGCATACAAATGACCAGCGTGGTTGTTATATATTCCTCAGCTAAGACATACGGCTGGCAGCGAAGGATATTGCAATGGGTATTGCGGGGATGATTTTGCAGTCAATAAAATTATGTCAGAATGATGCCGAATGAAAAACGATCACACGCAAATATCGTGGCACCGACTGAGAGAGCCAGACAGATAGCCTCAGATTGCCAAACATTGCTACGCTATGCATTACCATTTATTTGACACATTCAACGTCATCCTGGCTGTGGTTATGCGTGAGAAGTATTAAAATATAAGCCGGAGTTATCTCAACGAGGTAAATGACTCAATCCATTGTCGAGAAGTTAGAACATGGAGGATGGCGAGACTGCATGTGTACGCGAGGGCACGGACACCGACTAACAGCGTCCTGCATCAGGGCTCTCTCTCTCTCTGGGGTGAAGACATACTCGGGGGGGGGGGGGATAGAGGTGAGGTAAGGAGAGGGTGTCTGCATCTTGCCAGGCTGGGGTTTACGCACAAGACACGTGGCAAAGGGCTGTATGTCTCCTCACACACACACACACACACACACCCACAACACACACCACACACCACACAACAGCACACACAACACACCACACCCACACCCTCTCTCCCCTCTCTTCTTTCTTCTCTCTCTCTAGCAGTATATATCTATCAATCTACACACACGCACACAGAGAGCAAAGGCGTGTGTGTGGTGTTGTGTGTGTGTGTGTGTGTGTGTGTGTGTGTTGTTGCGTGTGTGTGTGTGTGTGCGTGTGTGTGTGTTGGGAGATAGTCGACGGAGATAAGGCTGAGGAAAGTAAGATCGATGTGGGACACTCGCAGTAAGATCAAGGACAAGGGCAGGGGACTCGAACCAAGTAGATGTCTGGGGGGGTTTGGACTCAGTCAATGAAAGTCAGCATAACTTATGGGGAGCGGGGGGGGCTATGGCCATGATGATCTATTATAGTTCAGTGTGACCAGTATAATCCTTCCTGCTAATAGGCCTATTTTTTTTTATTTATCATGTCACCTGTCCCTCATCCAGTCCCACAAAGACACCAATGGACAGCTGGCGTGAGAGGTCCAGGAGTTATGTCATCTCTCCATCCCCAGTGGAAAGCCCCTTTTTTGGGGGGGTTGTGGAGCCTGGATGCGGACATTGGATATTCATTGTCATCGGATTTGCAATTGATCACAAATTCGTTCAATAAAGTAAATGTAGGTAAATGAGCGACTGTTTGCATTCATGTATGTATTGATTCCGGGTTTAAGTTTGGGTTAACTATGAGGAATGGGGGGAACTATGGGAATATCTCATTGTCCCACGCAACACCGAGAAGGCATTTATACATACAGTATACAACTATGCATTTCTAATGTCCAATTAATTAATTGTATGGCAAACAATATAATAGAATGCGAATAAATAAACGGTCCTAAATAAATAAATAAAGGGTCACCTCACATCTAGATCTCTCTTTTGTTGTGCGTGTTTCTTACCTTGATAGTCAAGTGTGGCGGCTTATTGCGCGTAATCCACCATCAGCGGTACGCAGCAGCGGCAGCAGCAGGAGGAGGCGGAGGTCCGCGGGGCTGACCGACGGCACCTCGGCCGTCCTCCTCCGTGGTCCCGCCGAGGGTCCGACGCCCGTGGCGACCGGGGGCATGACGGGGGAGGCGGCGGGGAGCGGGGAGCGCGTTACCGGGAGGAGACTCAGCTCATCTGCTGCTCCCTCCACATACTGCTGATCCCCATAGACACACACACACACGCACGCACACGCACACACACACAATCCGAGACGGGAGGGGGTTTTTTTTCACCCTTGAAGTCTTGAGGATGAAGTTGTGTGTTTTTACAAGAAGAAAAAGAAGAAGAGCAGCAGACGCGGGTCCGGTTCACTCTGGCCCATTCTCTCCCGGGGACCGCGAACGCACGCACGGCTCCGCCACGCAGTGTGGTCGTCCGCGGGGGTCCTTCTCATGGAAATGGCTGCCCCCCCCCCTTCCACACACTCCTGCCCCCCTGCCTGCATGCATGTGCGCCCCTGGGCCGATATCCACTGTACTGACGGACTGATGGAGACAGACTGCGATCTCTCTCTCTGTCTCTCTGTCTCTCTCTCTCCTGTCTCTCTGTGTCTCTCTACTCGGTCCCTTCCATTGGCGCTGTCCCGTCTCTCAGCTCCAACTCTCTCTGGTCGATCTGCTCCACACTCCCACCGCCACTCTCTCTCTCTACCTCTCTCTCTCTCTCTCTCCCTTTCCCTCTCTCCCTCTCCCTCTCCCCCCCTCTCTCTCTCTCTCTCTCTCTCTCTCTCTCTCTCTGCACAAGCAGACCACTAGTGTGTGTGTGTGTGTGTGTGTGTGTGTGTGTGTGTGTGTGCGTGCGTGCATGTGTGTGTGTGTGTGTGTGTGTGTGTGCGTGTGTGAGACCCCACAAATGCGCAGTTTGCGCAGTCAGCACGTTTACGCAAATGCAGAACACAAGTCAGAATAAAACAATATAAGAAGAAATAAAGCCTTTATTTACCTCAGTCAGTCAGTGGGTCCTCTTTTGACTGCTATTAACCAGTGGTCCCATACCAAATTAGCCAAACCTCAGCGTGTATGTGTGTGGGAGTGTATAGGCCTATGTGCCCACGGTGGAAAATGGAAGTGGATTTTCAAATGAGTAAAAAGGCTTTCTCTTTATCTCTCTCACTCTATCTCACGCACACCTGGAACAAGATGGCAATTATTCATTGTATGGGTTGAAACACAAAGTGCTTGAAGGTAAAAAGGTAACACATACACAGCCGACATAAATGCACCGCTTGCTTTTAATTCACATTCCCCACCATCAGAATCTATTTACAGTGTGTGAGGCGGGGATGCAGTGTGCCAAAGACCACATCTGCTGCCCCCCTGCCACTAAAATTGAAATTCAAAGTAATTCTGACTGCAGTTTATGCAAGTATGTAAGCCAGACGTTGGCCCACAATCGCTCACTATAGGCGTCAGCTAGTGTGCTGCTCTCTGTGCTGGATGTGGAGGTGGGGAGCGGGAGCTAGATGGTATGGATAACAGATTAGTCCAAGTCATTCTGTCTCCCATTTCTGCTAAATCTTGTTTTCCTCTACTTTTCTATACATTTCTATACTTAGAATTTCAGTTGAACTTTTTTTTAACCGTTTTCTTTAACTCGTAACTAGTTTTTTTGCTATTCATTCTAATTTGTATAATCATTAAAAAAAAAATTGAATTTTAATTGACATTCTAGAGCTCACTTCAGGTGGATACTGGTTTCCGAAATCACATTCTGGTTTACTTTGATCCATTTACCTTCTGAAGGAATGTGTTTATCTAACTATAATGAAAGGAGTCTCTGTATGTGTGTGTGTGTATGTAGTGCTGTCCTTCGATTTTCTCGACAACCGTTCATCTCATCGACTTCCCACTTGGCAGCTTTATTGCTGAGGACCCAAGGAGGCGCGGTGTTGAGTGTAGAGTTGTTTGGGTGAGGTTCTCTCGAGAAAGCGTCAAACAATTGGCCCGTAACGAACGGGCACGGAGCAGGCACTGCATTGGCTGGTGTATTGCCCGAGGACCCATGGAGATGCAGTGGAGTGTGAAGTTGTCTGGGCGAGGGGTTCTGCGAGCAGTAATACCGGAGACCACACAGTCAGTCCGTTTCAAATGGGGACGTTTCAAGCGGGCAAGGACGTGCTTCGAACGGGCACACCTTGAACGGGCACATGACTACACAGTGTGTGTGCTGATGGCTGGCTTATCATGTGTGCCTCGATTGGCCAATATATTTATTTATGTTTTATTTATTACAGGGACAGTGCATATTAATTAAACAGTACTGTAAATATGTCAGAATTAGCCAGGAGGCTAGTTTTAATCTGTAGTCCCTTATCAGGTGTGAAGTTGGCAGCTGAAATTAAAGTTAAAATTAAAAACAACTAAAAAATTTCACCGAGCCCCAGAGTCTAATCAGCCTGACCCGGGTGAGGCTGCTTAAACCAGACACCAACCACACACACTCCACAATGACTTGAGCATCATTATAACCCATTTTAATGAGTTTAATCAGTTCAAAAAGTTTGAAGATGAATACATTATTTATTCCTCATCATTGCACAATGGAGTGATCCAAAATAACTTCTACCGTGGGCTGGACTTCCGTCAGCTAATCAGAAATCTATCACAGAACCCACACATAATATATCTGTAATATATCTGAGTGGACTGAAGCAAGGGGAGCAGAGTCCCTTGGGTGCCAAGTGTTGATCACGATCGGGGGGAATGTCGTGATTCTTCTCATATTTGACACATTTCTTAGATTTATTTTTTGAAACAATTCTTTTAATGATTGGCATGCAGACACCTAACGGGGGGGCCAACAAACTTCAAAACCTTGCGATCAATCTTCAGTTTTGGGATGGAGAGAACTGAAGCCGGCAGCATAGAAGTACATTTTATTCCTGCTGTGCCGAGACTGTAGACGTCTTATAGAAGATTCACTTATTTTATACTCAATGCGGTTCCAGTCTGGTCACCGAACGTTCCATCAATTAAGACAGTGGATTGTCTGGTCATGTAGCAAGGTATGCCCTTATTTTCACCACAATCACGCCATTTTGTCCACATGAAGTATAATGACTGCTTAACCCTGGTTGCACTTACAGTAGATGCCCACCCCCCTTGTATCAGAACTCAGAAGTATAGGTTTGCTCCTTTCGCAGTTCCCTACTGCAGTAATCGTGCCAAGGATCGTGGTATTCCCTTTGTGACGGGGCAAATCACCATTCATTTAAATAAATGCGTGCAAAATATAAATATACAAGCTGTCCCTGTTATGGCGGATTCTAGGTCACTCAGACGCGGGTTGGAGAGTCGGATAGCGAGCGCACACACACACACACACACACACACTGGCCATTTGTCTCCTGTGAAAAACAAGACATTTACTAGCATACTTATGCTGTGTGCACACACACACACACACACACACACACACAAATACACACACGGATGTCAACGTCTCAGCATTTGAGTGTGACTCGAGTGTGGATAATGGAAGAGGGCAACAGTCTGAATCCTCTTCCTAGGAAGTACCCACTTTGACCCCTTGGGGTTAATACAATGTAGCCCAAGGATGATTTACCGGAGCCTTCCGAGTAGCAGTCTTAGTGTAGCACATGAAATCTGACAGCATGGTTGCAGCACCACCACCACCACCAACATCACCATCACCACCACCACCACCACCACCACCACCACCACCACCACAATCTATTTCAGTTTCATCATTTTGATTGATGCTGTTGTGCTATTCTCTTCACTCTATTGAGCACAACAAACATTTTGCAGGTTTTTATGGGTGTCAGTTCTCCCCCCCCCCTCTGATTCAGACGTGATCACGTGGAAGCCTTGTAAAGTGTAAAGATAAGGAATACATTGCCCTATCTAAAACAATTCCCTGCCATAAATCCACACGTTCGCACACACACACACACACACACACACACACACGCCACGCATCCATCTAGACCTGTGATCAGAGTATGCATAAACCTGCGTGCTTTCTGATATTCCAGTCAGTTTGACCTTTGAGTAATACCGCTGTGTGCCCTCCTCCGCACACACACACACACACGCACACACACACGCACGCACGCACACACGCACACACACACACACACACACACACACACACACACCCCCTGCTGTATTTTCTATCATTAACAGTCGCCTGCATCTCAGACAGCCAGACTCTCCAGCGTCTGCTCGGCACAACGGAGGCAACAATAGAGCTCCGTGTTCTGGTCTTCAGTCAGTGTCAGGTTCCCCGCCCCCGCCACCCCCCCCCCCCCCCTCCCTTAATGACTGTTCAGCTCAGTCAGCTCAGCAGGTACCTCCCACCCCCCCCCCCCACCTCATCCCCCACCTCATCCCCCACCCACTCATACGCAAATAATCCATCCTCTCATACCCCCGTCACCCATCAGCTCAGCGCGGTGTTTTTCTGATATGAGAATCCAAGGGAAAAAATTTATATGTGTGTGTGTGTGTGTGTGTGTGTGTATGTGTGTGTGTGTGTGTGTGTGTGTGTGTGTGTGTGACGGAGGCTCTTTTCTGCCGTATTATCCTGCTTTTATGATTTTTTCGCATCAAAGCCAGCTTCCCGGCACGGATCCTCGGCCCTCCCATGAGGTCCAGTTCAAGGCGAAAGCAAGTCAACATTTAGACGTGATGATATGTGTTACACACGCTTCACATTTCAATCACTGAGAGAGTCCGAGCACACACACACACACACACACACACACACACACACTTGATTTAATAAATGTAATGTTGTATGTGTTTTTCTAAGTGTGGGTGTGTGTGTGTGTGTTTTGGCTAACTCGCTAACTCTTGGCCAGCGTTTTCCCGGAGCCAGAGATTGTAGTTCCTCTTGCAAAGTGAGCTTGAGTTGTCATGACTACTTTTCATGGGCCAAAGCAATTTATTCATACCTTTAGGCACAGCCCGGGGTGTGAGGCGGCAAACAGCCCTCCGTCATCCACTCCCCATGTTGTGTCACAGCGTTCAACAGTAACGGCGCTGGCGTTAAAGCATTATCAACGCACACCAATCATTATCATTTGCACAACCCATCCCCGAAGGGAAGGGAAAGGTCAATGACAGACTGCACATTTAAGGGGATATTTAACTTACCTGGTGTCATTTTTCAACGTTGGGTATTTTATTAAAGGCGTGGACAGAGACGCTTTCCCTCACTCTCCATTTTCTACATTTTGTTGCTGTCATTGTCAGATCCGCTGTTGGGTTTCTACTATTCCCGAATACCTTTTTCTTATTTTACTTTTATAAATTACTTTTATAAATAAGTACACTTTCTTTGAAGGTTGAAGGTTCAAATACATGAAGCCCCTTTGTGCAACCCAAACCCAAACACCCAAACCCTCTCCTTGAAATGAGTACAGTGCAGATAATAATCTCGATCTGCGCGCTTTATTTTCCCGCAGCCCCAATTTTTTACTGGCATTCAGAGAGTTCTCAGCAACTCACATAAATGATAGAACCACAGGACCAATACATGCCAGTGGGTGGTTGGCTCTCTATAGCTCACTCTGCAGCCCTGACCCTGACCCTAAGGACAGACATATTCTGCTCGCAGTTACCTCGTGTTACCTAGTGACTGTCAACTGCCTTCTTACTTGCAGCACTTTGCTCACTGATGTCTTTACATTTTGATGTGTGAAAAGTATCTTGGTCTATCTAGCTCTCTGTATTTATCTATCTGTCTATATGTCTGTCTGTCTAGCCAGCTGTCTCTCTCTGTTTAATTATATGCCTATCTGTCTGTCTGTCTGTCTGTCTGTCTGCCTGTCTATCTAACTCTGTCTATCTATCCATCTATCTATCTATCTATCTATCTATCTATCTATCTATCTAGCTCTATCTGTCTATCTAGTCTATCTAAGTCTGTCTAATCTATCCTGTCCTGTCTTTCTATCTATCTATCGTATCATCTAGTCTATCTATCTAATCTATCCTATCTATCTAATCTATCCCTATCTATCTATCTATCCTATCTATCTACTCTATCATATCTGTCTATCTATCTATCTGATCTATCTTATCCTAATCTATCTATTCTATCTAATCTATCTGTCTATCTATCTGTCTATCTATCTATCTATCCCTATCTATCTATCTATCTGGTTATCTAGTCTATCTATCTATCTATCTATCTATCTATCTATCTATCTATCTATCTATCTATCTATCCTATCCTATCTATCTATCTATCTATCTATCTATACTATCTATTCTATCTATCTTATCTATCTACTATCTATCTGTTCTATCTATCTAATCTCTATCTATCTATCTATCTATCTATCTATCATGTCTATCTATCTAGTCTATCTATCTATCTATCTATCTATCATGGCCATCTATCTACCTACGTATCTATCTATTCTATCTATCTGTCTATCTATCTGTCTATCTATCTATCTACTGTCTATCTATCTATCTACATATGTCTGTCTGTCTAGCTAGCTCTCTGTCTATTTATTTATCTCTGTCCTCTCTCTCTCGCTGTCTGTCCGTCTGCCTCTCTATCTTATATCTATTTATTTACCTATCTCTGTCTGTCTGTCTGTCTGTCTGTGTGTCTGTTTGTCTATCCGTCTGTCTGTCTGTCTGTCTAGCGAGCTCTCAGTCTATTATTTATCTATATGTCTCCCTCTCTGTCTGTCTGTCTGTCTCTCTCTCCTCTCTCTCTCTCTCTCTCTCTCTCTCTGTCTGTTTGTCTGTCTATCTAACCCTCTATCTATTTATTTATCCATCTGTCTCACTGTCTCTGTCTCTCTGTCATCTGTCTTATCTGCCTATCTAGCTCTGTATATTTATTTATCTGTCTGTCTATCTGTTTCTCTGTGGTCTCACCCTCGTCTGTTTGTCTCTCTGTCTGTCTGTCTGCCTGTCATCTGTGTTCCAGACTCTGCGTCCAGCATCTGTATTCACCACCACAGGCGGGTTGGGATGAGGGAAGCAGAGCCGATGTCTGGGGCCGGGAGAAGCCTCTCTGGTCTAGCGACCAAGCAGACAGAATGAGGGGGTGGGGGGTGGGGGGGGGGGGGGGGTGGGGGGTGTGTGTGGCGCGAGGGGAGGTGAGGGGAGGGTGAGGGGCGCCGGGGGAGCCGATACGCCACCTCGGGGTGGCCCACACGGACGTACGCCTTGGGTTTGTTGTTATTGTTGTTGTCTTACATTATTACACCTGACATTATCGTCCGTGTTATCGTGGCATATACACTTGTAGTAAGCAATGTAACGGCATGCAACAGTATGTGCTTAATATGTAATACACCTAATCCTACCCTAATGGCTCATGGGGAACCCATCAGGTTGTCACATTGCTTATTAAACTGTACTTACCGGTGTAATTATGCCTGTAACAGAACAGCTACATGAAGTGTAACCGTGTTTTTTCTTTGGTTGCTGCTTGTTTGTTTTGACCTTTGAAGCATTTCTTTCATGGAAACATACACATGCATTCATATACCATCCACTTTGGGTGGGTTTTCAAGGAATATGCACGTATTGGTAACGATCATGGTATGTTGCATCGGTAACAGATCCAGGGATTCTATGTTGACGGGTGCATGCATATAGCAGCGTGGGATGTTGAGCGTGAGCCGGGCGCGTGGTGCTGCGACGAGGAGGTGGCAGGTGGAGGTGGAGGTGGAGGTGGAGGAGGAGGAGGAGGAGGGGGTGAGTGAAGGCAGATGTGCACGTATAGACAGCAGAGGCCCTCTCGTCACCCAGTGGCGCAGCGTAGGTGGAGGGAGGCGATGTCAACAGGCTAAAGACCAAATGGGAGCCGGGTAAATACAAGGTGGTGGTGGTGGTGGTGGTGGTGTTGCTGGTGGTGGTGGCGGTGGCGGGGGGCTAAACGATGCACAGATGGACAGATCGATGGATAATGGATTGGTGCACGAATGGATGCCGGGAGATGGGATATGATTGATTGATGGATGGAATTGTTGAATTGATGGAGGGCAGCTGCATAGATAAGTGATGGAATAATGGATAAATAACATATGACACAAGAGAGAGAGCGAAACAGGTACATAGGCAGATAGATTGAACAATGTTGAATGATAGATACATGGATACATAGACACAGTAGATGCCGTAGTGAGATAGATAGATTCATTGATAAATAGATATACAGAGAAGCCAGTATCTTAGTGATGAATATATATATGTATATACAGTATGCAGTATCTAGATATATATAAACATTCGCATGGCCTTGATCCTGTCTAAAGGAAAAACAGAAATCATTAAATAAAATGGCACCGATTCATTCAAGGCTTTCCTTTGTTTGAAAATGAAGTGAAGACCGGAGACACGGAACGGCTGGGGTCCTCCAGATGAAACACGGTGGCGGTGGCGGCAGAGAGCGGAGCGCTGTGTTTATGAGCGGAGACACGAGAAGACAACACAGGAACAGACACCAAAGGATGTCCAGATGGTGGTCACAGACCAGTGAGAGCACGCTGGGCGGTGGAGAGGAGGTGGCTGGTGGATGGTGGATGGTGGGTGGTGGGGGTAGGGGACGGAGGAGAGAGAGAGAGAGAGAGAGAGAGAGAGAGAGAGAAGAGAGGAGAGAGAGAGAGAGAGAGAGAGAGAGAGAGAGAGAGAGAGAGAGAGAGAGAGAGAAGGGAAGGAAGAAGGGGAGAGAGAGAGAGAGAGAGAGATAGAAAGAGAGAGGGGGGAGGAGAGGGGAGAGGGGGGGGGAGGTGGAGGAATCCAAGTGTGGGGTCGACACGCTCCTCTCCGTCCGAGGACTCAGGGGAGGCCCGGCGGGGGGGGAGAGTCCCAGAGGTCACCCCTCCCTCGCCTACCATTGTCACTGTAACGGGAGAGGAGGACGAGGAGCACAGGAGGCGGGAAGCAGGAGCACCAAAAGACTGAAAAGGGGAGGATGAAAGAAAGTTGGACCCCAAAGCGGGTCCAGCGGGGAGGGTCAGGAGAGGAGAGGCAAGGGAGGGAGGGGAGAGGAGGGAAGGAGGGGAGGGGAGGTGAAGGAGAGGGGAGGAGAGGGGAGGTGAGGGAGGGGAAGAGAGGGAGGGGAGGGGACGTGTGGGTTCGAGAGGCAGGCAGACAGTAAGACAGACAGGAGGAGGATATGTTTATTCAGACGGGGGGGGGGGTTGGAGTGTAAAGAACATGGGGAGAATATGTGGGTCACAGAGGCAGCGCTTGATGGAAAGAAAGATGAGAGAGAGAGAGAGAGAGAGAGAGAGAGAGAGAGAGAGAGAGAGAGAGAGAGAGAGAGAGAGAGAGAGAGAGAGAGAGAGAGAAACATGAGAACAAAGGTGCATGGGTTCCAGCGGCCTCCTTACTGGGGTGTCTACTGGTAAGCCCGTCCCGTCACGTACGCACTGACACTGACAGGGTCAGTGTTGGATGCATGGGCCCCAGAGGAGGCCATCGCAGTGCAATGGACCTGAAGGGTTCTACTGTTTAAAGCAGACAACGCCATCAACACTGCCCGACGTTTCCAAAGCCGTTGGCCAGAAGTTATGGGCTCCTGGAACCACAGGAAACAAGAGGGCAAAGGAAAAGGTTTATGGGCGCATGTACAGAGATAAATCCTGGTCCTTGCTGCTTGTTTCCAACAAATACTGTATCAATTGGGCATACTGTAGCCGTTGGAGAAGTTATGGCTTGTTCCCTTCAATGGGAAACCCACGAGTGAGCACTAGCTTGGCTCGTGGCACCGTTTCAGTGACATTGCAAAGATTTTTTTTAAACATTGATTTCTAGATGTATTCTGTGTGTTTTCTGAAAAACCACACGGAGCCATGATCACAACAGTGAATACACATTATACACAGTATGTTGCCATGCACTCACGTGGGTCACGTTATGGGACCTGGGACATATCGCATCTCACTATTCCTATTGCAACATACAACCGCAAGCCTGCTCCTCGTGTAACCCAAGGCTGCAGCCCCGTGCATTAAAAAAGTGAATGAACTGCACCAGTCTTCGACCGGCCATGCGTCGCCACGGTAGCGGGCGGTTTACATTTGTTTTGCCGTGTCGACAACATGTAAATCAGCTGCGACGGAGCGTGCCGGAATCCTAATTGCATAAACGCCTCCCCGTTTAGCTACGGCACTTCCCTGTCAATCTCGCGCCTTTGTCCAATAAGCAGCGCTTTCACAACACAAAGTGAATGCGAGCAGGGACCCCCCTGGGGCCAATCAGGGTGTGGTGAGGGACCCCCGGAACCTTGGATTTATTCACAGAATCACAGGTCAGGGACACGTCGCTGCGCTTTAGAGAGAGTCTGCTTGACAGTCAGGGTGTCGCCTGTCCTCGTGGTGCATGGAACTACATTTTTTTGGACATAGCCTTAAGTGTGTGTGTGTGTGCGTGTGTGCATGTGTCTGTGTGTGTGTGTGTGTGTGTGTGTGTGTGTGTGTGTGTGTGTGTGTGTGTGTGTGTGTGTGTGTGTGTGTGTGTGTGTGTGTGTGCGTACTAGCTGTGATGAAACTTTGACTTCTAAAAAGTTAGAAAAATCACCCTCACTTATCGTAAGTAAGTTAAGGTCATGCCCCTAGGAACACACACACACACACACACACTCACACACACACATACACAGATACACGCAACACAACCATTACCTGTGAGAGACCAGCGCACCTGTCCCTCCGCTGAGAGCAGCAGCCTGCGGGCCTTGTGAAGGTGTTGAAGTATGGCCGGTAGCAGATTGCACTGGAGTCTCAGCTGTGATTTTGAAGTTGACTGCTTGCGGCGGGAAGGAGCCACACGTACAATAAAAAGAATAAGAAAGAGGAAATCGGATTTTTTATTATTAACTCCAACCACTTGTCCGCCTGCACGTGCTTTGGTTTCAATCCATTGAGAATGAATTTGGTTTAATAAATGAACACATGTATCCGTTAAGAAAAATACCATTTAGCTTTTTTTTTTCACCTTTGTGTTTTAATTCCGTGGAGCTCGATTAACTCTGGAGTGTTTTTTGAATGTTATTGCAGCTGTTTGGTGTCGTGTGTGTGTGTATGTGTGTGTGTGTGTGTGCGTGTGTGTGTGTGTGTGTGTGTGTGTGTGTGTGTGTGTGTGTGTGTGTGTGTGTGTGTGTGTGTGTGTGCGTTGTGTGTATTGTGTGTGTGTGTGTGTGTGTGTGTGTGTGTGTGTGTGTGTGTGTGTGTGGTGTGTGTGTGTGTGTGTGTGTGTGTGTGTGTGTGTGTGTATGTGTGTGTGTATGTGTGTGTGTGCATGCGTGTGCATGAGAAGGAGTCCCTGCTGCTTAATAAATAGTCAGTTTAATGCTGGCCCATATGGTTCCATATGCTTCTCGCTCCACCAGTACAGCAGGCTGTTCAGCCAGTAGCAGCTGTCTGTTGGGAAGGACAGTTCACCGTTCAACCTCATCCACATGTTAGCACTGGCAGAGAGATAAAGAGTATTTACTAATTAAATATGCACACGTAGCATTTTATACAGAAGGTAACACGGAAATTGTTTTTTAACTACCATGTCCCTGTGGTCCACATGTATGAAGCATCCACATCATGCACATACATGCACATGTCCTTGTCCTGTGATCAAGCAGGAGGGTTGTTAATATAAGTATGTTTTTGCCAATTTACAATTTTCCCAATGAAACGACCAAACAAATTCACCAATGTTTTTTTCATCTGCTCACAATTGTTGCCATCAGACTATGTGAACAGAAGTAGATGAAAGCAAGTTGCATCAAGAGCCATCGAGCCACTTTGGTGCATGGGATGGGATCATGGAATCTTCTACTGCAGCAACCAAATTCTCAATAGGGTTTCTGAAACATTTTCAAATGGTTTATGAACGTTTCTCAAGTTTCTTTTTCAAATGTTTCTCGAGAATACAACTCGAGAATAAAACCCAATAAGTCGATCCTTCCAGTGATCCATCCTTTCTCCACATATCGTTTTATTGTGGTCCATTCATGTCGCTAGCTTCGTCGCTTAGGATGCTACTTCATCGGATGTGAGTTTCCTGGACTTACATAACAACACACAAAACACCAACATTATGGAAACAGAATACTAAATATTCTGGTGTTACCTGACTAGAAGACATGCCCGCAGTATTCAGTTGCCCTGATATCCAAATTAAATTACGTGAGTGGACGCGTCGAAATGGACTGCCGGCTACAACTGGGCCCACGAGAGGCCGCTAAAGAGAAAACCTACATAGTGCAGCTTTAACGCGTTCTCCGTGTTTATGCGTCGTGGAGGCAGGCCTCTATTAAAGCAGGTTTGCTGTTTCCAGCATAACAACGAGGCGCCTCCTCCACCTCCGGCTCGCGATCGCTCAGCAACACAGAGGGGGGACATCGGGGGAAAGTAAGGGAAGTAGATGAATAAATCCTAAGGATGGATTCCACCGGCCAGCGCAACAGGATGCATCTATTTTTTAACAGCCATATCCTTTAAAGACGACCACGTAATGGAAATTGACTTTTTTTTCCACCTGGTCAGCGCAAAAAAAAGAAGATGGCAGAATGCGATGGTGTTGCAAAGTCCCAGCATGTTCCTTCCAACCGTAAATAATCATCGTAACTTGACTGATAACAGTATTGGGTTATGGTCTAAGTATAGTCATGAACGATACCCTGACCTAATATCCAATATTAGGCTATTTCCCTGAAGCAATGATGTCATTTCACTTCATCTTTAAGATAGGGAGAGGGGAAAAAAAAAGCGGTTTGATTAAAAAACAAACTTTTATTCAACAACTTTTGAAATGAAGGGGAGCGTGTTTGGCATGGGGTTGGGGTTGGGGGTTGGGGGGTGTGCGTGTCCATCTATGTACACTATTTATATGGAATATAGGTCAGGGCTGGAGCGGGGGGGGGGGGGGGGGGGGGGGGGGGGGAGGGCGGGGGCAATCACTTACATGTACTTGACACGCGGACGGCTACACCGCAGAGTATACACCACAACTCAAGTGTACATTATGCGAGGACTTGGCTGCGAACGTGTTGGCTTCCTTCATTTCATTGCTCATGTTGTTTTTCTAATCTCTTTCTTCTCACCAGGCCTGAGTGATCTGCCGTGTGTTTGGTATGTCTCCCACCAATTACCCGTGTCTGGTCCCTGGCACCCTGGCCCTAGACTAAGTAGGCCAGTGACGGATGCTAATACAGGCTATATTAATGATGCTGCATCACTTTATGCTCCAATTATTTACTAGCGGGTCGGACCCACAGAGATAAGTCTTTTATTTATTTTTTTCAGGTGGCGGCGGACAGAGCCGTAGGCTAGCACCATGTGATTAGATTAATGGAGTCTCACCCCCTCTGGG
>PIJE02003282.1:29614-43212 GCA_002895965.2 Coryphaenoides rupestris | reverse complement strand
CCACACCCCCCATGCAACAGTAGGCCTACTCACACCTCATCTGTGACGCCATAGAATGCTCCACATGGTTCTGTTCTGGACCCAGGAGCAGGCAGGGCTGGGCGAGTCAGTACATGTGTGTCTGTCTCTCTCTCTCTCTCTCTCTCTCTCTCTCTCTCTCTCTGACACAGGAGCACATCTCATCCATCCATCCATCCATCCATCCGTCCACAGAGCAGACAGCCGCCTGATGTCTGGTAACGGACCCCATGCTGGGTCTCTGGGTGGAGAGAGCAGCGGTGCCGCGCCTTGCACGCCACCGCGGCGCCACACTCTCTGGTGCACTCTGACAGAACTGGGTCACGTGGAGTGCAAGGATGCAAATTAGGATTATATAAACTGAAAACATAGTATTAGTGGTGTTAGAGGGTGTGTGTGTGTGTGTGTGTACACACTACACACCTACACACCATCAAACAACAAAGATTGCGAGCTGTGCCTTCGCTTTTCTTCATGATTTGAGCGTTAAGACAGGATAAATAGATAAATCCTAAATTCTAGCCTCAGGTTTGACTGAGCTGCACCCCAGCCTGAATCCTGATTGGCTGCCTGAGCTCACCTAGACTCTGATTGGCTGTGAAGGAATCAGTCTCCTCAGGGTGCAACAGGGTATCACTAAACCAATGTGTTAAAAAGGCGCCCGTGTGGAAAGCAACGTCTGAGCATCAGGGAGTCAAGGCTTTGCTGCGCGCCCCGGATGAGTCACAGCCGCGTTTGGCTCTCTTTCTGGCAGGAAGCGCCCTCTGCAGCTCCCATAAATACCCAAGGAGCGGCCTGCTGTGTGTGTGTGTGTGTGTGTCGCTGCCCAGCGGTAAAAATAGTCCTGTATCCCGGGGGGAAGAGATGACGCAAGCAACCAGCCTGCATCAGCATCACTGCCTCATGGGCCGGGAGGGGCGGGGTCTAAACGGTCACCATGGCAACAGATGCTGAGTGACGCAGGTGAGGATGGAAGAGTTGGAGCGAGGCGGTAATTGGCTGGCTGTGTGTGTGTGTGTGTGTGTGTGTGTGAGAGGAAGATGGCGGTCAGGGATGAAGAGTAGAGTGAGGAGCTCTAATCCCACCCCAGAGATCCTCTTTGCTCCGAGACCCTTCCTCCTCCTCCTCCTCCTCCTCCTCCTCATCAACAGCTGTTTCACTCTTTGTAAGTCGCCTGCCAAATGCCCTAAATGTAAATGTAATGGTTCAAGTACCCCCAGTCTCAAACAGGCATTAAAATTGTACTAAAGATTTATATAACCTTTTTACACCCATCCATGTTCTAATCAATACATTTTGCCATAGATTGAATGTGCAACGTGCATGTTTTGCTGCCAGCCACGATACAAAAAACCTAAAACAAAGAAACATGTATTTAGGAGAGCAGAGAGTCACCCGGCCCTGGGCAGCCTTGGGTGTTCTGTTGTCAGCTCTGTTCAGTAGCTTTGTTAAAAGAGCTCATTAAAAATACATTCTATCTTTGGGTTTCTGTGACACACATTTCCAACCTGAAGACAATAGTTTAGAGCGTGGTCATATGTACCTTGGTAATTGATAAACCATGATTAGGTTGACAATATCACCAGTGTAATCAATAGTGTATGTGATTGCACTGATATGCACGCCTCTCTCGATGGTTTGGTGTCAAGATTTCTTTTCGAGGACGTACTGGTGCCGTGTACAGTTAGAGGTCCACTTGCGTTTGGCGCCGTCTTTCAAATCACACCTTTGTGTGACCCAGGAAGCACTTTACGAGGACCTAGCATGTCCCTTCAGCCCGCCAAGATGAGGCAAGCTGTGTCAACTGTGTCTACATCTGGCTCGTTCTCGTTATGTGCATGACGATGCAACAAGACTCAAGTCATGCTGCTGTTGGTTTGTGATGTTCTGCTTTATAAACATGGAGACAAGCAGTGTAGCAGCAAGGCAGATTCAACGCCCTGAAACGCTAGATGTAAATGAGGCAGACAGCTCTTTCTGACTTTCTCGTCGAGGTGAACAAAAACTGAAACTGAAGTACTGAGTACTCGACCAATCAGAAATGTTGAGAGGTGCAAGCTCCACCCCCTCCACCTCCTACACTTTTGGAAATACCAGCAGGGACTTTCTCAGTGGCAAAGTAATGTCCCCGAACCTTAATTTAAACCCTGGTCCCTGCGATGGATATGCACCATTAGACCTGATGGTGTTCCCCCTTTAAGCAACCAGAAAGTCACTTCCTGATAAAGAGTAACTTCCATTATGACATCTTGAGTCTTTTACCACCAGGTGTGAGGCCTATTACCAGGCACGTGCTACTCCAATCCCGTAGTGACCTCACAAGTGGGAGTCTCCACTCTCTGCTGTATGATGGACAGATCCAGGTTGATATGGTCCACCAATCAACGCCACTTCCAGCCTGGTTGTGATGCCATAGATCTTCACATCCACAGCTCCTTGATGCAACTCCTCATGGTCAAAGGGCCCGTTAACACAGCAAAAAACAGCAGCCTTCTACAGGGACAAACCATTCACGGAAAAAGCACAGTCCCTGTAAACATTTGCGTATTCTGCAGCTAAGTGCTAATGTGCTGAAACCACTTCAAATGGGACTTAGCATGTGTAAATACACTTATGAAAAATAACTATTTCACAAGATATCTCGCTGAACCGGTTTGGATAGATGCAACTGCCGTGTCCTCGTAAAACCTTTTGGGCAGCGGCAGCATAAGTCAACATGGACGGCTGCTCCAACTACAAGCTGGTCAGGGTTTAGTGCATTCACAGCTAGTTTAACATTTACTGTTAAGACTAATGTTCATATTAAGGGACTAATACACACCTGAAGCTTCTGTGTGCCTGCAGACGCAACATTACATTCAGCAAACTGTCCACATGTGATGTTCAAGTGACAGCCCAATGCGTTCTGAAGATCATTTTCCATTCTCATTGTTGATCTTCTGTGAGAAATGACATTTTAAGTAAGTCTGTGTCTGAGTTTAGCCTTCGCCGCCACCTGGTGGTGACCCCGGGGAGTGCGGCTCATGGCCAACCGAAAAAGGCATGGTATTAACAAAACCAGTTGGGCCGATGGGTTGTGTTTGAGTTAAAGGATTTAAAACCATTTTCAAATGGAAATCTATTTGCGACGTACGAAGAGACAAACTCCAGCCTAGCGGTGGTGGGTCCGGTCCACCTTGTTTACTTCACGAAGCACAAGAACCACCAAGCAGATGTTTTTTTAAATGGGGTTTTTTTATTCAAATGGTCTGTAAAATAGTGAGGAACTTGTTTGTCTTTGTACAACATGAAGTAAAATGTGGTTTGAAGTGGACATAATTAACAAGAGTATCATGTGTTTTTTTTCCAAAAGTGAATATAATGCGAGGTTCCCGGCAGCGCCTGTGTCCTGGTGGTTCTCCAAGGCAGGCCTCCCACACACTCCAGGCATCACATTCAAGGACTTTCCAGGCGCAGTTTGAGACATGGGTCAAGGTTTCTTACCGTTACAACACTGAGAATTTATATAACGACAATTAGCCTTACAGTAGCTCAGTCAATTCACTAACATCAAGTAAAATATTATGAAATTGTCTTTTTTTTACTTTCAAAGTCAGGACTTTTAATTCGCAACACGTGGGAACCCTGCAAAGGCTTCTCTGGGCTCAGAGAGGGACTATTGTTCATTGATTCTTTAGAAAAGAAAAAGTTCTTGCTAAAATACCATGTAATGTATTAGGTTCAGTTTTTTTAATTCGTTATGATCGGCTAATGTCATTGACCAATCACAGCAGCCCTACTGTGAACCCAACAAGTAGATCCGGTGGCTCGTAAGTGGAAAGGGTTTTCAGAGCGATGAGATCCGTTGCCTTGTTCACATTTTAGACCACCACGGCTTTAACAAAAAGACACTTTATTTTCTGGTGTAAATAAATTACATCGTCTTTTCTTACAAAAATAAACCCACCAACAGCAAATGTTGGACGTGCACAAGTGAGACGAACAAAGACAGACGAAGTCGATTAGCAGACGCCGTGCTCCTGCTGTCCGACCACATAACTAAAGTGTCCAGAAGACGACCGTCTCTCTGCTTCTCCGGAAAATAAAATGAACCTCGCGAGTTTAAACTAAAAGATAAGAGGAACTGCTGGACGTCATTAAAAACAAAACAAAAAAAACTCAGAAACCACTGGAAGGCTAGGAGGACAAACTCAGAGGACACCCGGGTAGGATAGGCGGAAGGACACACACACACACACACACACACACACACACACACACAAATGTGCTTAAACACCAACGACATAATTGAATTTAAAAACGTCCGTTTACACTCCCATGAGCCCAGTGTTAAAAACTGATGTGTTGGACGTCTCCATGGGTTCCTACGGAGGAACGAGGCTATTTATAAACACATAATCATATGCCACGGGTTACCTCAAAGAAACAATGACAGTGCTTCGTTTACACACAAACACACACACACACACAAACACACACACTTCCTCCACCTGAGCGCGAACTAGCTGCTAGCTGCTAACCTCTAGCAGCTAACGGCTAACCGCTAATGGGTCGAAGAGTGACGTGGAGAAGTGAGTTTCCCGGGGCCCTCTGTTTGTAGGAGCCTCCAAGCTGGTGGTATGGGTGGTGGTGGTGTTGTTGTGGGTGATGGGTGGTGGTGGTGGTGGTGGTGTGCGGTGGAGTGCGGGTCTCTAGTGCTGCTGGTTCTTCATGCCCCCCTGCGGCCGGCCGGGCTTCTTGTCCTGTTGGCCCATCTGAACGCCGCGCCCACCGCCACCGGGCATCCCCGGCCACGCCCACCAAACAGCCCTGGGAGGGAGGAGACGGACGCGTGGAGCGTTAGACTCAACCAGGAGCTTTAACGGTCCCCTCCTATGCCACCAGGTGTGAGTGTGATTAGCCATTGGAAGCCGTTCCACAATTGCCCCATGTGACTACCGTCTAGTGACATCACAAGTGGGAATGTCCACCTAGATGTATGCTGACTAGATCGGTTTTACCTGTCGGTACGGGCCACCAGGTAGGCTGGTAGACTGATCTAGTAGTCATACATCTAGGAGGACATTCCCACTTGTGATGTCATTAGACGGTAGTCACATGGCAATTGTGGAACGGCTTGTGATGGCTAATCACACTCACACCTGGTGGCGTAATATGTCCCCTTTAAGGCTTTCAACACAGAAGGTCCTGAACTGGACTAAAAAGCAACACTCGGCTGTTCTCTCGGTTCAACGCTACGGGTCTGTTGAGCTCCTGGTGAACAGTTTAAACAGACGACCACCACCATCATTATCATCATCATCATCTTCTTACCTCTGCCGGCTCCGCCCCCGCGACCTTTGCCTGGGCTGGCCTTTGTTTTGCTGCATGCCTCCGCGGCCCCGGCCCTTGGACACCACCTCCTCCTTCACCATGTCGATGATCTCGTCGGGGATGCGCAGGTACTTTGATGGTGCCTCCCGCGGATGTAGCACTCCGGCATCCTCCAGAACTTATCGCCGTCCTGCACGGGAGCAACAGCAGCAACACACCACCTCAGAATCAGCCTTCAGAATCAGCTTTATTACCTTAGTTTTTCCAAAACAAGGAATGTGTTTGTTGGTTTTTGTTCAATCATTAGTCTGGAGTCGACTTCACTTTTAGAGCTGTGCTCACAATCGGCTAAACATCTGAAGAGTCTCTGCACCATCTGAAGCTAGAAAGCTCCACGTTGGGTAAACGTCCGCAGCTTAAGATGACATTTGAAATAAAAACCCATAATGTACACGTGGACGAGTTTTCATGCCCCACTTTTCATATCTTGCTGCTTTTATCACGGATAAGAAGGTTATCGCTACGACGTTAAGCTCGCAGCCGAGGAGCCCACGTGTCTAGTTGTCATAGGAAACAGCAAACGATGCACGGAGATGCCAGTCAGGGCTAGGGTCGGCAGGGAGGCTGAGGAGAGCGAGGCTCACCCTGGGAGGTGCAGATCACTTCTCTCAGGTTGATGTTCATCCAGTTGTCGCAGCTGACCAGGTGGCCGTTGTACGTCTCGCCGTTCTTCCACTCCACCAGCTGGACGGGAAGACAGTCAGAAGACAACCGTGTTATAACCGTATTCTCAGACAGGGGGGCACGTGTACGACGGGAGGTCAACACATCACTGATGAAGACACAAACGTTTACATGCTGACCAAGAAATGTCATCAGAATTTTAATTTGCATTCATGGAGGATGATACCCCCCACCTACAGGATGATACCTGCCCCCCTGTGTGTGTGTATCTGTATGTGTATATCTGTATGTGTGTGCGTATCTGTGTATGTGTGTGTGTGTATCTGCCTGTCTGTACACTGGGATTGTATTGATTTGTGTGAAACTAACATTCACTTGCTTTCCAGCAGCAGTTATGAGTTATGTTGCTGGGGAAACATTCACTCATGACTATAACATTATTATTAACATTATGATGATGATGATGATGATGATGATGACTATGGGGTCTCACCATGGGGTGGTTCTGGGCGGTCTTCAGCAAGGACAGAGGAAGCTAGGAAGCAAGGAGACAGGAGCGAGGTTACAGGACCCACAACACAGATATGAATGTACATATGAATGTATATATGAATGTATATATGAATGTATATAAGCGTGGGACATGGTGTGTGCTAACGTTTCCCACACGTCGCTAGCATGCAGATGCTAACGCTAAGCTAAGCTAACCAAACCACCCAAACAGTCACCGACAACACTTCATATTAATATCTCATATTCAGCATCAAGCGGACAACACGCTGCTCACCATCTTTATAATTATTATTCTGAGATTCTCACGAAGCGACCGAAAACAAACAGGCTTGGACAAGACGCGGGGACGTCTTCTTCTGCCTCTTAATGATGTAGTCAGGAGGACGACACCGCCCCCTGCAGGACGATACCGCCCCAGTGTGCGTGTGAGTGAGTGTGTGTGTGAGTGAGTGTGTGTGTGTGTGTGAGAGAGAGAGTGTGAGAGAGAGAGAGAGAGAGAGAGCGAGAGAGAGAGAGAGAGAGTGTGTGTGTGTGTGTGTGTGTGTGTGTGAGAGAGAGAGAGTGTGTGTGTGTGTGTGTGAGAGAGAGAGAGAGAGAGAGAGAGTGTGTGTGTCTGAGTGTGTGTGTGACTCCGCCCCCCGCCAGCAGGAGGCGGTAATCTAGAGTCACATGTCCACCGCCGCCGCTCTCGAAACAACGTGTCGGTCTGTCGTCATCTTGTTGCGTTTGCCGGTTACCCGCCTGGACCCTGACCCCCCAGATCCAAACCCAGACCCGCGGCCCGTCCCCTGGACCCAGACCCCCCACGACTCACGTCCCATCCCCTGGACCCAGACCCAGACCCCCCCACGACCCCCCAGCCCGACCTCAGCGGACCACCATGCTGCCCCTCCGGGCGGGCAGGGAGCTCCTGGTCCGGATCTCCTTCTACTCCCGGCCGCTGTTCCAGGGCCGCTTCCTGCTCCTCACCAACACGCTGAGCGGGGGGGGCATGCTGGCCCTGGGGGACCTCCTGCAGCAGACCCGGGAGAAGAGCAAGGACCCGGAGAGGGTTCGGGACTGGAGTCGGACAGGTGAGGCCACCGTCTCTGATCCCCGTCAGGGTGACCCCCCCCATCCTCATGGTATAGTCCCCACAGTCTCTTAGGGTGACCCCCCATCCTCATGGTATAGTCCCCACAGTCCCTCAGGGTGACCCCCCCATCCTCATGGTGTAGTCCCCACAGTCCCTTAGGGTGACCCCCCATCCTCATGGTATAGTCCCCACAGTCCGTCAGGGTGACCCCCCATCCTCATGGTATAGTCCCCACAGTCCCTTAGGGTGACCCCCCATCCTCATGGTATAGTCCCCACAGTCCCTCAGGGTGACCCCCCCATCCTCATGGTATAGTCCCCACAGTCTCAGGGTGACCCCCCCATCCTCATGGTATAGTCCCCACAGTCCCTCAGGGTGACCCCCCATCCTCATGGTATAGTCCCCACAGTCCCTTAGGGTGACCCCCCATCCTCATGGTATAGTCCCCACAGTCCGTCAGGGTGACCCCCCCCATCCTCATGGTATAGTCCCCACAGTCCCTTAGGGTGACCCCCCATCCTCATGGTATAGTCCCCACAGTCCCTCAGGGTCTACCCCCCCCACAGTCCCTCAGGGTTCAGGGTGATCAGGGTCTCCTCCATCGTGGTCTCCTCCGCAGGGCGCATGTTCGCGGTGGGCTGCTCCATGGGTCCGGTGCTGCACTACTGGTACGGCTGGCTGGACCGGGTCTACGTGGGCAAGGCGATCAAAACGGTGGCCAAGAAGGTCCTGGTGGACCAGCTGGTGGCGTCCCCGACCCTCGGACTCTGGTACTTCCTGGGTGAGAGGATCATCCGTGACGTCATCATGATGGGATAAAACCAACACGGGAACTAGTGACACAGATCCTATCAAACACACACCATTCACATTTACTTTTACATGTACATTTGGGCATTTGCAGCTATTAAGATAAGATAAGATAAGATAGAACTTTATTAATCCCGAAGGAAATTCTTGTGCCAGGTTGCATGGCAATACAGTACAATAAAACAATAGAGAAATACACAGAATAATACAAATAAAGTAACAGATTTACAAATGTACAGTCAAAATATACAAATATATAGGCAAGATAAGATATTCAGAATTTGGCATAATTGAAGTGTAATACAGCTGTGATAATAATTTATCCAAAGTGACTTACAAAGAGTACATTTGTTGAAGGAGACAGCAATATATCACTGTGGTACATAAAGATAAGAATAGAGCGTGACGTTGCCACTTAACAACAAAACGGGATTATGTTTCATTATTATGACGTGAATTGGATAATAATAATACATTTTATTTGTATTGCACTTTACATTTGGCAATCTCAAAGTGCTACAGGTAAAAAATCATTGAATACTACGAACAAAAACAAAAAACCTATCAGGATCTAGATAAAAGCTCTACTAAAAAGGTGGGTTTTTAAGCCACGATACTCTGTCTTTATTCATGGCAGGCATGGGCGTGATGGAAGGCCACACCCTATCCGACGGATTGGAGGAGTTTAAGGACAAGTTTTGGGAGTTTTACAAGGTGAGATGCAGGCGACACGCTGAGAAACATGACTTTGAGGAGGACAGAGCCCAGACCAAGCCGGGCTGCTGTGGCGTTTCGCTCTAATCTGATCGCTGTAATCTGAACACCTCTAATCCGAACCCTCTGACCTCGCGACGCTCCAGCAGGCCAACAAAAAGTGGAAGGAGGCAGGAGAAGGGAGGAGGGCGAGCGAGCATGCAGCAGCGAGCGAGGAGGGGGGCGAGCGGATCCACGATCGCCACGACGACCGGTGTTGCTCCGCAGAGACACGGCCCCGAGGGAGAATAGAGGTGGGTGAGTTGGTGAAGTTTTTGCCTTCATGCAAGTTCAGCCTAGTTGGAGCAACGATGATGCAGTGATGCTGCTATCTAAACGGCTTAAAAATATCTCTGCCTGCGAGCGTCGGTCAGCGTTGTCACAGCCTAGAACCTATTCATAGCCCCAGATCAACACGAACGGGTGTGTGTGCGTGCTTGCGTGTGTGTGTGTGAATGTGTGTGTGTGTGTGTGCATGCATGCATGTGCGTGTGTGTGTGTGTGTGTGTGTGTGCTAGTGCATCGTGTGTGCACAGGCTCGACCTAAGCAAGAAGCACGCTGTGATTATGAGTTGGTTGTTAATTATAGCTCGCGTTTCCGCTCTAAAGCTTGAGGAAAGACCAGCGTGTGTTCTATCTACTCTGCGCGCCAATACTATGATATATGCGACATTGTATATAGTCTAAGTGCGTAATTCGATGAGAATCATATAGTCTTACTAATAACCAAATATAGTCTGAGACAAATCATTTATGACAATAGAGTATCACTTTGTCTCTACTATGAGGTGAGAGTCTAGGCCTAAGCTGATACCACAGCGAAGATGAGTCTTAGCCTGCTTAAATTTGCTATGTGTGGTAGCGTTTCTTTTTAACAACCCTTTGTAGATGAGCTTTCTCACAATTGTTGCTAGGTTAACAGCAAGATAGCTTTCTTAAATTTGTTGGGGGTTTTTTTTACCCTTTTTTTACCCTTGTCTTTCACACTGCGACAATAAAGTCTATCTCATCTTAGCTAGGATAAGTCGCTACACAATGCTAAGTACTATTTTTTAAGTGCCGGGATGTAAGATAGTGAGCACGAAGTATCCTAGAGGGGATGAGATGGTATGGGATTCGAACCCTGGCTGGTGGGTTAAGTGGGTGAGGGAGGAGAGGTAGTGGTGGTGGTGGTGGTGGTGGGGGGGTTTAAGAAGGGAAGCTATGCAGAGTCCAGGTGAAACCTCAGGTGAACTCAGAGCGACGCCCCCCCCCGTCCCGCTCGCTTCCTGTACTTCCTGACAGGAAGTGAGGTCACGGAGCAGGAGGCTCAATCGACCCGCAGGAGGGCAGCTGGTAGTATGTCAATCAGGAAAAATTGACGAGCACTGTGACATAATAATCGACCAAGATACTTGATTAGGGTTACTGCGAGACACAAAAGTGTGACCCCCACTGTTGTGGGGGAGAGGATGTGTGTGTTGCGGAGGTTGCATCATCGAGTCCCGAGGTTTTATGTTATTTATGTTTTTGGTGAAGTTGACCGACCGGTCATTTCCAGTCTAGTTGTTGTTGATTCAATCGCCTGCTGGAATGTCTCGTCTAATTTTGCACACAAGGAACCCTGTCTGATTGACGCCTGGGGTTAAAGGTTAAAAGGGACCTCCCGTACCCGACCAGGTTGAACTGGTCAGCAGTCACCTGATGACCGCACTGCTAACGAGACTGTAAAATTACTAATATAAGAATGTAGGTAATGACTCCATGCTGATTCAAATATGGTAGCTTTTTAACGACCAATTAATTTAAATGTTTAAACAAATACTCCTATTTTTGTATCATTATTTTGGCTTGGATGAATGTCTTTTATAAGACAAATGTGAGTCCAGGTTCGTCTACTACTGCCTTAATACTTGACACTGTACCTAACCTATGGCCCGTGGTGGTCAGACGCAGACGAATGTTTATTTAAAATATTTATTCTGAAAAATCGTACAAAATATTTTATATTCAGAATGTGTTTGTGCTTGAGTATCAATTTCCTGTCAAAATGCTGTTGTACCATTATATGTATAAATCAGTCATCTCTGATCGTTGTTATTCTTATTCATCTTGTAGTTGACTATATATTTGAGCCACCAGTTAAATGCTCTGGTATTTAATGGGAGGCATAGACCTTCTATTCATATCACAGATGACTCAGAATCAGGGAATCTATGAATGAGATCAGAGATGAGATCAGGCAGAATGTGGGCGGAGCCTCTAAAGCTAAAAGAGACACCAGTTGAACCACAGTCAGGTTCATGCTGGACCATTATAATAAACTGGTCACCTGTTGAGTTCTGGGAGCAGATGCTGCTTCCAGTCTATCACCGCCTCCTCCACTAGGGGGTGGTGTAGACCCTCCTCCACTAGGGGGCGGTGTAGAGCAACCTCCTCCACTAGGGGGCGGTGTAGACCCTCCTCCACTAGGGAGGGGTGTAGACCCTCTCCTCCACTAGGGGGTGGTGTAGACCCTCTCCTCCACTAGGGGGTGGTGTAGACCACCTCCTCCACTAGGGGGCGGTGTAGACCACTGTTCTCAGACCAGAACTTCTCAGTTTCGACCAACAGTAAAAACGTGAATGAGGCGAACAAGCAACGATCTCAAGTCTCAAAAACTTTTATTAGTTTTTTATTGTTTTTTCTTCATAAACTACAATCGACGGCGTAAGAACAAAACATATACAGGCACAGATCGGTATAGAAATGTGTAAAGTGTCCTCCCGACGTGCGTCTAAACCTCAGACGTGGAGCCGCATCTGGACCGACGTGGCTTAGTTTTTAAAGCGTTTAGACATCATTTTATCTACTTCTCTTCTCATCATTTTATCTACTTCTCTGCTCGAGTGTGTTCCAAATCTCGAAATCCCGGTGAAATTTGGCACCAAAAAATAAAAGTGTCCAAAAATAAGAGCGTGCGTTAAGCCTGAAAGTGATTGCACGGCTATAATTATATAATTACTGTATATCGAGGCTATTTATAACGCTTCACAATACAGCATCGCTTTCATATCGAACATTTGAGAAGATAAATTAAGTTCTGGGAAAGTAAGCCCACATGACGTAGGCCACATACAAAAATGTGTCGCAAAGCCTTACACATTCATCATCATCATCATCACCACCACCGTCACCCATCATCCTCATCCTCAGGGTTTCAGTCTCTACTTTCTCTCGGCAAACTTCTTACCTCACGATATCGAGGTCTGTTCTTTTAACCAATCAACAGAAAGATTACATCCTTAAAAATGACCACATTTCTAATTTCAAATACAAAAACAAATGCAAGAGGAAGAGGAAGAAGAGGAAGAAGAAGAAGAAGGAAGTATTAAGGCCCGGCCTCGTGAAACATCGGAAACATTGTGCTCTGATTACCTGACGACTCTGGCAGGTGAAGTTGTGTATCTACGACGTCACCACCGCGCTACACACACACCTGGATGTGTGGCAGGACGGGACAGAACAGAACGGAGAGTGTGTGTGTGTGTGTGTGTGTGTGTGTGTGTGTGTGTAACAAAGAGTTTGAACCAACAACTACAGCGACTACACTTTGCATCTTCCGGTGTGTCTGAGAGTTGTCTCGTCTCCTGGCAGGTTTTTCAAAGTCCTTTACAGTTTGTGGGAAACATTTCGAAACGCAAAAGTCAGTGTAAAATATGGCACCACATAAACATGCATAATAAAAGATTTTTTTTTCTTTCACGTCACCAGGCAGGCGTCTGCTGTACAGTCCCACTCCGCGCTTCAAGAAAATCGCAACACCGCTGACATGCACCAGCCTGACAGGAAGGATTTCATAACACCACGGCACATGAAGCCGCC
Organism: Coryphaenoides rupestris; assembly: GCA_002895965.2. Taxonomy (NCBI): domain Eukaryota; kingdom Metazoa; phylum Chordata; class Actinopteri; order Gadiformes; family Macrouridae; genus Coryphaenoides; species Coryphaenoides rupestris. Next base: position 30,203 of record PIJE02003282.1, on the reverse strand, counting down.
AGACTGAGGACCACTGCGATATGGCAGCGGCGGATTTGACAGACAGCCCCAACCTCGCCCGACCTCCCTCTCCGTTATCATAGCCATGGCGTGGCAGACCTCTAGGGGGTGGCGGTGGGCGCGTGGCAGCATTAGCATACCAATTACTTGAGAGATACATAGATAATTTAGCCTGGCAGTGCATGCACGCTGCGGCCGTCCATCATTCCGCTTTTGGAACTCACATTCACACGAGTTTGTCCGGTTTGGTCCAAAATAAAAACTGTCGCCAACGCAGGAAGCGGAGAGAGAGGGGGGAGGGCGTGAGTCGTGATGCACACACGGGGTGGGGGGGGATCTGTGATGTGTTCCCCTCGGAAGACCACCATTGCGATGGCCCGTCATGAGCTGCCTCCGGGCGAGCCTTTGTTTTATAAAACAATTTGGTTTGTCTTTGTTTATCAAAATGCGCGCCAGCGATGAAGATCAACACTTATTGTTCCATGGGGAGCGGCAAAGCCCAAAGTCTAGTCTGTAGGGCGTGCCAACGGAAGCCTCCTCTTATGCTGACGAGATCAGTTTACCTGTCGGTACGCAGTCCACTGGGTAG
>PIJE02003282.1:0-27391 GCA_002895965.2 Coryphaenoides rupestris | reverse complement strand
AAGCCTGGAGGTCCTGCTTAGCCGGCCCGGATAAGCGGACAAGAATAGATGGATGGATGGATGTCCTAAAGGCGAAATATATCTAGATTTTTTTTAAGAAACAGTCAACTTTGAAAAATAATTGATTGTGAAAGAGCACTGGGATGAGATGCTACTCACTGTGTCAGGTGGTGCTGAGGTGGAGGAGAGAAGAGGAGGAGGAGGAGGAGGAGGAGGAAGATGCTGGCTGCAGCATGGCGGCTGCTGCTCTGGGAGCTGGCCGTGAAGTTACCCTACCACGTCATTACAGGTAGGTCACACCACCGAAACACACCGCCGACACTCCCACGCTCCAAGGATGTCCCAGTGGCTCAGAGGAGATGGGGGATCGCTACCGTTGTCGGCGCCATGCTACTTTCCCGGACAAACTCAGAGGAAAGCTCCGCTGGTCGGAAACGATCAAGGAAATTTGGCGGGAAACGTCTCTTGTGAATTGTATGTCGGAATTAATTGCCCATCACCGGTCGAACGCCGGCTAACCTTGGCATTGACCTTGGAGCCAATGGGGAAATCAAACTTCACAAGTGAACAGCACACACACCATCACAGCCACAAGCGCACACAAGCACACTTTACTTTTTACCAAGTTTTGGCTCCCCAAGCTAGCTTTCCACGAGATCCACCCCCCCAACCCAATCCTTTTAATTAATTTCATGGTCACGCCATCGAGCCATGCCACCCATCATGGTTATTTGTGCAGTGCGGTGTTCGGGTAGATTCAGGCATACGGTAGAAGGCATGTTAAAGCGAAGTTCATTTTTGTTTTTTAGGCGGAAAATACCGGCAACAGTAACAGCGATGAACCATTTTAGACGGGGAACAACACAAGGAAATATATCAGAGATACCGAGATATTTGATATTCGACCTTTGACAGTTACAAGAAAAACTGACGTGTGAATATCATTGAAGAAAGCTGTATTTTACAGCTACATGCATTATTAAAATAATGACATAAAATAGTAACATAATAACATCACCGTAGCGACAGTTGCCATGCATGTTTGTTTTTGCCATCCAGAAGGTGTTGTCCGTCTGCCTGAATCTGCGTGAACACAGTGCAAGTCTTGGTATGCGAGTGCCAAGGCATGGTTGCATCATGTTACGTCATCGTGGAGTGTGAGTGGTTGTTGTCTAATCGGTGCACACGTGTTAAACCAGCCATCACCACATACACACACGCATGCTAGCATTGCATCACCCGCTCTGTCCACAAACAAATACAAAGTCTGTACAAAACGGGTTTATTGCAGAGTTTAAGCTGTGCATCAATGCGCTAGCCAATGCACCACAGGTGTGAAGCCTCACCTAAACCCCAGACTCTAACTCCAGGTGAGGCTGCTTAAACCATCCGCCAACCACACACACACTCCACAGTCATGCTGTGTCATGTTATGTCATGTTAGGGTTAGGGCTAACCCTGACTGGCAAAGGCCTGCTCATATGTTACGTCCTGCCATGTTATGTTATGGTCGACCTGCTAATGATATCATGTCATGCCAGGTTAAGGCCGGGCCAAGCCTGCTAATGTACGATGACATGTATGTTACACACGTGTGACTTGAGTGGTTTATCACCCAGCCAGTCTTTGCCTGGGTGGGTCGGACATCTTCACCGCGGTGCGCGAGAACAGCCCCGTGGGGCAGTTCATCGCCAACCTGAGCATCAACGGGGACCCCGGGGGCAACGCTATTCGCCTGTGCCTCAGCGGGAAGAACGCCGACTGGCTGTTCCTCGACGGCAGGACCATCCGCCTGAATTCCTCCCTCTCCAAGGTGCTGGATCGAGAGGTAAGGGCACCTCTTCTAAATTGTTTTTGGCGGGCAAAAACTCAATCTCAATGCGCCAAATTTGACAGAACTTGAAATATAAAAAAACTAATCTTCTCACATTCACCAAGGTTCAAGGGGAGATCCTGTTGGCTGAATTGACATGTTTATGAAGATGACGTTATTCAGGTGTGTGCTGTGTAACACAACGGCCTTCAAAAAAGATTTTAAGCGGTCAAAAATAAGAGATTATATTCTTTATGTAATAATGAAAGCAAATGCTTTTTGTTTTGCTTTTCAAACAAGAGTTATTACAGGGTCATCGTAGAGATACTCAACGAAAATGACAACACGCCGCAATTTGTGGAAAAGACGATACTGCCGCTCTACATCAGCGAGGTATGAAGCTCGAGGTCGACCACTGTCAGGGCCCGGTGTGCTATAAATACCTCGACGTTCAAAGCTGTTCCACCACAGCCTCCGTATCTGAGGCTGCGTCTCCGTGTGTTCCATCGGTAGCGATAATGTCGGAGTAATGGGTGCGCACCATCATTTACATAATGACACGTTCGTAATTTCTCCGCAGCTTGCGCCGGTGAACTCGGTGGTCTTCACCGTCAAGGCAACAGACGCGGACGAGGACACGCTCCTGTATGTCATCGACACGTCTTTGGTATGTCTTTACGCGATCACGTTGTTTCAGACACACGACAACACCACCATTTTCTGCCAATGGACACACAGTGCAATTGTGGTGGTTCCTGTGGTCTGTTTTCGTTGTTTTTGTCATTGTTTTCTCTTGGTCTTTAACCCTGTATATTTGAATAAAACAATGTTTGCCAGAACACAAAAGAAAGACCACAAGCCAGATTACGGTTAAATTTTTTTATTTCACCCCGTACCTTGACCGCCAAACGCATGGGGTCATGCTACTGGACTAATTAGCATAACCCAGGGACAAATGCTGATGACTAATACCAAATATGAATGCCACCCCCCCTCTCCATAACACTATAGCCCGATGCCAGCTACTTCAGGATAGATTTGCCCAACAGCGGGAATGTGGTGCTGGACAAGCGATTGGACTACGAAAGCAAAACACAACTCCAGTTGGTTATCTACGCCGTGGTAATGCACGCTAATCCGATTTTCATCACATCGACAGGACGGCTTTGAGGCCCAGTGGAGAATAATTAAGCCTCATTACAGTGCTTCAAATCTCCCAGTCAGCTAATAGTATTTAACAGCTACCCACAAGATGGGCAAAGTATCGAGGGCTGTGCAAATATGAATCGTTCAGAAATGGCAACAACATAATATAACCTAACATAATAAAAATGTAATATTACATTACATTACATTTAGGGCATTTGGCAGACGCTTTTATCCAAAGCGACTTACAAAGAGTACATTTGTTGAGTCAGCAATATATCACTGTGGTACATAAGATAAGAATAGAGCAGGTTGCAAGAATTCATTGTTGCAAGGCTAATAGAAAGAGTTTCATAATTGCTAGGCTGCCTGCATAATAGCTGGGATAAGAGCAGACGTGCCATAACTTTAAGAAAATAGCACTAACAACTCGTCAACCGGAATAGCTAAGAAATACAGCACCGATTCTGTTTCTCCACTCGCCAACAGCAGAATACTATGCAGCCATATCCTTTCGTTTTCTGGCTGTCACAAGCTCTGACTGACCAACTGTTGTCTGGTTTGCGTCGCACGCGCAGGAAATGAGCACCAGCGACCGGTACAGCACCACGGCTGCCGTGACGGTGCACGTGCAGGACGGCGACGACCAGTACCCGCTGTTCCTGCCGTGCACGCCGGCGGCCTCCGGCCAAGTCAAGCCCCCCATCTGCATCACCCCCGTCTACCTGGCCAACGTCACGGAGCGGGACCAGGTGAGGTGGTCACCGCCACAATCTCTGACTGACTGACTGACTGACTGACTGAAAAACTCTAAATGACTGACTGACTGACTAACTACTAACTCTGACTGACTAACTCTGATGGACGGACCATGTTGGTACAGTCCATTGGGTGGGGTTGGTCGACCTGAACTCGTATCATACATCTGGGTGGACAAACCCAAATGTGATGTGACTATGTCACTGTGGGAGCGTGTGTTTGGTGGCTGGCTTAATTGGCCTCACCGGCCCAGTTAGAGTCTGTGGGGGGGGGCATTGGTGGTGCATTGGCTAATCAGTGCATCACAGGTTGCTGGGTCAGCCACCAGCACACACACTCGGGGAGGGCTAGCTAGCTATGGACCATCTGCTCTGTCTGCCATTTTATCAAACTTTGCAATAAACCAGACTTATGGTAAAATATAGGGGGGCCCCCTTTAACAGAAGACTGTGATTCCTTTCAGGGCGTGGTTCTGGGGTTTTCCCCCGGGCCGATACAGGCGATGGACGGCGACAGAGGCCTTAAGACTCGACTCACATTCACCCTGCTGTCAGGTAGAACCCTGCCTGCTACACTGAGCACCCTGAGATGAACTCTTAACTCTGAAAGTATCTTAAAAAAAACAATCTGGTGGAAAACTGCTACTGCTCTACAAGGAGGTGACAAAACCATTCAAATTGCAAAAAAAAAAAAGGGCTACAATTGATCTGATGCAGGGTAGTCGTCTAGCGGCTAGCCGTGTCAAGTCAGTCCTGAATGCAAATGAACTGTCCTTGTGCTTCAGATTGCTTAGCTGAATACACTTCTCTGCTTATACGAGTGACGAGAATATGAATGACACAAACACACAAGTTACTCTCAAGGTAAATAATCAGAAGTTTGCATGCACCCAGGGCATCTTCCTCTCTCTCGCTCCGTAGGTGCAGACAACGGCAGATTTGCCATCGACAACGAGACGGGAGAGGTCACGTTAACCAGGCGTGTGGACAATAAACAGCTAACACCAGTGTTCAGACTACGCATTATGGTATCCATGCTTGTTATAATCTCGGGTCGAGAAGTTCGACAATGCTACAGCCAAACTTCTGGGGGGGGCGTGCGGGTTGGGGGTGGGGGTTTGAGTGACGCAGGACTGTCCTGTTTTGTTACAGAGATATTCGTCCGGACTCAGAAGCTCATTTCAGAGTGTCAAGATGGAGATTTCAGAAGACGATTTTAACAAATGCATCAGTCAGACCTTCAGTGCAATGAGCTGCCGTACCACTACGCCGTTAGCGCTGTAGAAGAGTCTTGTGATCGGTGCACACCGTCGCCTTGGCAACGTCGCTTATGCCAACAGGCCCCATTAATTCTTCTAAAGCGAGTTTAGTCTTGAGTTTTGACATGAGCATTAATTAACAGACACATAACTTTTTGGAGGTTTTTTTTACTCCCTTCCAATCTATGGCCAGCAGTCGCACGTTTTTTATAGTTCCACCCCCAGGAACGTGATTAGCTGAAACAAAAATGTAAGCGAAAAGAAAGTGAACACCCCCGCATTCACAAAGATTTGCGCTCCCTTGCCAGCCAGACTTTAGATGTTAAATCTAAAGCCTTATTTGTGAGACAACACTTGTTTACTACTATCACCACCGGCAGGCCTCTCAACTCGACGACCCCGCGAAGTACAGCGTGGCGACGGCGTTGGTGAGAGTGCTGGCAGAGAACCGATTCCCGCCGACCTTTCCCAGGACAACCTACAAGGGGTTTGTGGTGCAGAGGGACAGCCTGGCCTCCATCGTCTCCACCTACGGGAACCACGTGCTCCTGGTGGTGGCCACCGACCGGGACTTTGCCAATGTGAGTTCAAGGTCACGGTATTTCTGAACCTGAATGTATCAGGGCTGGATTCAGTTTGCCTTTAGTTTGACAGATGTTGCGATTGCGACATGATTCACTATCGGTGGCTGTGGTTGGGATGGGTTTTATTCCTCAAACACGGCTCATTTCAAACGATCACGTGATGGCCGGGGTGACGGAAAGCACGTTCATTTCTCAACCCACGTCTCCGGTGCCAAAGTATTTATTGGGAGAGAAAAAAGACCCATTTTTGTTTCACGACACGGCCATATTCCTTACAGGGCATGAATCCAAAGGTAGGGTACGCACTCCACCCCCCGTCTGCCAGTGAAGGACTCTACTACATAACCCGGGAGGGGGTTGTGATCGCCCGCACTGAACGTCTGCGCGCCTTTGACAGGCACATCCTGGAGGTACCTGTCGTCTGCTGTATCCGTCGTCCACTAATGCATAAGTGACATCCCCCTACTCCTTATTTATTTATGTGTTGACAGGGACAGTGTACCGCTTCTTAACTGCACCAGAGTTAGCTAAAAGCTCATTTGCATCTGGAGTCCCTGGGCAGGAAACGGAGAATCCGATCTCTGTTAACACCATAAAAAAACTGTGGTATAAAAACACAATTAACACTGTAAAATAAAAACTCAACTACAAAAACAACATCAACAACAACATTTCACAACATTAAGACAGCATGATGTTAGAACATTGAGACATCAAGTGGTAGTGTCTCTGTGTGATGGGTACACGTTTGAGTGGATTTTAGCCACGATTTAATTTAGAATTTAAAACCAGTAAAGCTGCAGCACTCTCTTAGATAAGTTGGTACTGAGCTCCAGATGTGTGCTGCTCCGACAGAGAAGGCTGCTCTGCCAAGCTCTACTGACCAATTCCCGATCTTGAAGGTGGTTGCTCGGGATGAGGAGTCTGGAGACAGGGCCACGGCATCGCTGGACATCGAGGTCCTGCAGAGGGGCCAATCGGGTATGTTCCACGACATAACATCAAAAAGAAGGGGGGTGATGGAGTTGTCTCACACACGCAGAGACAACACTTAAACAGAGAGCACTACAAATGCCCTTAGACAAGCCACAACAAACCCTTCCTGAGTGAATCCCAATGTTGTAATCCCTCTTGAGAAGGTCAAGTGCCCGGCTGGTGAACGCTCCGCTGTAGGGCGCCCGGAGGTCGCCTATATGAGGAGTTTAGATGATAACCACATCGGGTAATCTTCAACCAGAGGAACATTCATCTCTAGGCCCTTAATGGGATGAGGGCCCATTATCCCCAGATCCTGTCCCCGCTCAGGACTCCACACACACACACACACACACACGCTCGCCCATCGGTTTTCGAACCCCACTCCAAAAGTACCACTTGGAGTACCCCTTTACCAGCGCAAAACATGCTGTTGGGGGTGGGGGTGGGGTGGGGGGGAGTGATGTTATTATGAACATTGGACACTGTTGGTGAAAATCCTCATAGATGGAGCAAAGGTGGAGCTGTGCTTCACTTATGACCGTTCGTTGCTCATGAGAAAGATTTACCTGACGTGTACGTGAGTATTCGGATGTGGGCAATTCAATTCATGCGGTATTTGCAGATTCAGATTTTTTTGGGGGCGGCAGTAGCTCAGAAGGTATGAGCACTTGTCCGGTTGCTGGTTCGATCCCCGGGCTCCGCCTCCTAGCTAAGTGTCAAGGTGTCCCTGAGCAAGACGCCTAAACCTAACTGCTCTTGCATGGTTGGCACCGCCGTCGGTGTATGAATGGGTGAATGTGAGGCAACTGTAAATCACTTTGGATAAAAGCGCTATATAAATGCAATCCATTCACCATTTACCATTTTCCTCGTACTCCTCATACTTTTCCTTGTGCAAGGAAATTCAAATTCTAAGTGTCCATAGAGGGAGTCTGCTTTCACCCCCATTTGAGAAACACTGCTCTCGCGGATACAACCGCTTACGTCAAGCTTTACTTCAGTGTACAGACTACAGAAGGCCACGTGACACTCATTGTTTTGGATGAGAGGCTTTTCCAAGGCATGGAAAAGTCTAGTGGCTCGCAGCCCAAATGCAAATAGTGGAATTGCACGGAAAGAAAACAAATGTTTTTTATGAGAATAAATGTGTCTGTTTCCCCGAAGAACAGAAAGTCAAAATCTCAAAATTTAATGAAGTCAACTTCATTCAATGCAATTCTATGCAAGCCTCAAGTCCCAGCATCATCATCATTTGAATAGACTGCGCTTGGATTTCGAATGTGGCTCAATCGTTCCGGCATAAACATAGCTTCCAGCGGTGAATAAGCAGCCGGCAAATGCGAAGATACGAATGGCTTCAATACACCTCGTCAGTGACTGTCTATATTTTAAAGTGGAAACATGCTCGCGGCACCGGCGCTAGCCACAGACTCGTGGGACTAAATTCAAACAGAATGTTTGTCAGCGAAATCGAATCGGCGGCTACAGCGAAACAAACACCTCAATTATCTCCAGTAAATCCCCCACCCCCCCAAATGACAAAAGCTCCATCACATGATCCTCCATTTTACCCGCTACCATTGCAGTTCCCAGAGGCCAGGTCCAGGAGGAGTACCTGTTTGGGGATGTGGACTGGACAAGGCTGGCAGGGGGCATCGGTGTCATCCTCTTGGTGCTGGTCGTGACGGTGGCACTTCTGGCAGTGCACGTGGTCAGGAGACGGAGGGACAGACGGCGAGACCCGGTTGACCACGGGGCTCTGACGCTGGGGAAGGATCCCAGTGTGGTAAGGGTTTCAAGATGCTGGTTTCAACAGGAGTTTTGTCCCTTTTCAAGCCAGCTTTGTATCATTTCAATGTGGGTCACATATAGAGGTTGAGATAGAGGTTGAAAATCGACGAAGTTGCCACTTTACATCCACCCCCTTTTCCACGCAGAGACCGACAGACAGACACACAAAGCGGTCAATAGTGCTGGGTGAACAACTGAGGGCTGAGACTAATGCATCTTAATGCCGACTGTAGAAGCAAGGCCACTCTTTGCCTCCCACCTCACTTCTCTCTTCTCTCTGTTCCTCCCCGCAACTTTTATGTCACTAACGCTGCATTTCTAGCGCTTAATAAGCTTTAAAAGGGTGAGTCTTTCTTCGGCAGTGTTGTGTCGGTGTAGTGCACGTGACTATGTGTTGTGTTGTTTAGGGCTGGGTTCAAAAAATCGATTTCCCGATTCAGAATCGATCTTCATTTGAATGAGCGATTATCGATTCATAAATCCCGAGATCGATCTTTTATGCCTTTTCCTGCTTGCGGCTTCAACTCGCAACGAGATCTCGTGGCCAGATCTCACGCAACGAGATCTCTCAACACAATTGAATCTGAAAGCACCCGGCAGTGACTTCTCCACTGAAGTCACTGCCGGGTCTAAAGGCAGATGTCTGGTTGCATTTCGGTTTTAAAAAACATGAAGACAGAGAATAGCTTTGTTCCCCAAGATACCTACAGTCAGGTCCATAAATATTTGGACATTGACACAATTTTCATCATTTTGGCTCTGTACACCACCACAATGGAACAATCAAGATGTGCTTTAAGTGCAGAATTTCAGCTTTAATTTGAGGGTATTTACATCCAAATCAGGTGACCGGTGTAGGAATTACAACAAATTTTATATGTGACCCCCCCCCCCTTTTTAAAGGGACCAAAAGTAATTGGACAATTGGCTGCTCAGCTGTTCCATGGCCAGGTGTGTGTTATTCCCTCGTTATTTCATTTACAAGGAGCAGATAAAAGGTCTAGAGTTCATTTCAAGTGTGGTATTTGTGTTTTTAATCTGTTGCTGTCAACTCTCAATATGAAGTCCAAAGAGCTGTCACTATCAGTGAATCACGCCATCATTAGGCTGAAAAATCAAAACAAACCCATCAGAGAGATAGCAAAAACATTAGGTGTGGCCAAATCAACCGTTTGGTACATTCTTAAAAAGAAAGAACGCACTGGTGAGCTCAGCAACACCAAAAGACCCGGAAGACCACGGAAAACAACTGTGGTGGATGACAGAAGAATTATTTCCCTGGTGAAGAAAAACCCCTTCACAACAGTTGGCCAGATCAAGAGCACTCTCCAGGTGTATCTGTGTCAAAGTCAACAATCAAGAGAAGACTTCACCAGAATAAATACAGAGGGTTCACCACAAGATGTAAACCATTGGTGAGGCTCAAAAACAGCAAGACCAGATTAGAGTTTGCCAAAAAAACATCTAAAAGAGCCTGTACAGTTCTGGAATAACATCCTATGGACAGATGAGACAAAGATCAACTTGTACCAGAATGATGGGAAGAGAAGAGTATGGAGAAGGGAAGGAACTGCTCATGATCCAAAGCATACCACCTCATCAGTGAAGCATGGTGGAGGTAGTGTTATGGCGTGGGCATGTATGGCTGCCAATGGAACTGGTTCCCTTGTATTTATTGATGATGTGACTGCTGACAAAAGCATCAGGATGAATGCTGAAGTGTTTCAGGCAATATTATCTGCTCATATTCAGCCAAATGCTTCAGAACTCATTGGACGGCGCTTCACAGTGCAGATGGACAATGACCCGAAGCATACTGCGAAAGCAACCAAAGAGTTATTTAAGGCAAAGAAGTGGAATGTTCTGCAATGGCCAAGTCAATCACCTGACCTGAATCACCAGGGACGAAACCCAGCGTCTGGTGATGTCTATGGGTTCCAGACTTCAGGTTGTCATTTATGATTATGTTAGTTTGTCCAATTACTTTTGGTCCCTTAAAAAGGGGGGGGGTCACATATACAATTTGTTGTAATTCCTACACCGTTCACCTGATTTGGATGTAAATACCCTCAAATTAAAGCTGAAAGTCTGCACTTAAAGCACATCTTGATTATTTCATTTCAAATCCATTGTGGTGGTGTACAGAGCCAAAATGATGAAAATTGTGTCAATGTCCAAATATTTATGGACCTGACTGATTCTGAATACCTGATTTATTGCACTATTTTCAGTTTTTTGTACATTTCAATTTCTAATGCAAGACAGTCACACTACAGCAAAGTGTGTTTTTCCTGAGGGATAAGTGATGTCCTCTTGTTTACAAGTAGGCTGTTTGTAGCCACTTTATTTACACTGTCTGCACTAATGAAAGCACTTTTCGTAGTGTCTGAGTTGCACGGTCAATGCCGGTCATGTCATGTTAAATAAAAATTACATTCATGTTACTGCCTTGGGGTCAATTCTTAATGTAAACATTGATATTTTTACTAATGCAACAGGTTGGAGGGTTCCTTGTACCATTTACCACATTAGTTCTCTGAGTATATTTCATATTCAAGCAAAATTGGTATTGTAACTAAAATATCCCTAATCGAATCGATATCGAATCGAATCGCATCGCATCGAATCGGGACCTTGTGAATCGGAATCGAATCGTTTTGGGAAATCAGTGGCGATACCCCAGCCCTAGTGTTGTTGACTATCTCTTGTGTTTTGACTATCTCTTGTTGTGCTCTGTGGCAATGGTGTTGTGGTAGTTTTTATAAAGCACGTCACAATCTGATGAGAATGGAATAGTGTTATCCGTCATGTGTGTGTTGAATGTTATAGATCCAGCGACGTCCTTTACAAAATAGAAATCTCCCCGGAACTCGATCTGAAATCCACATAAACCCGTACTGGTCGAGAGTGGAATAGGCTACAGCAAAGAAATATGTGCAATTTTTTTTGGAAATGTATCTTACATTTATTTATTATTCTATTAGGCATATTGCATTTATAATATAATTGTTTTTATGTTTGTTATGTTTTATGCTGTTATTTTTGTGTAACCTCTGGCACAAGAATTTCCTTTGGGATTAATAAAGTTATATCTCATCTTATGTATCTTAAATCAAGATTAAACCTAGGCACCCTCCTGCTCCTGTAATTACATTCCCATGTTTCCCGTTTCTATGATTGACAGGTGAGCCCGAGCCAAGTGTCGCACCCGAGCGACGATCTATCCTTCACCGACGTGTCGCTCTGTGCCGATCGTGGCCGTGAGCGCGGCCGTGAGCGCGCAAGCTCCGAAAGCCTCAGGGGGCGGCCCGGGCTCTACACCCGGAGGCAGTCGATGCCCCCTCCACCACCAATCCACGTCACGGACCAAGAAGGCAGCACCGCCTGGGCGCCGGGCAACCATCCTCTGGGGACCGATCCGGGATCGGTCCCCAGAGGTTGCACTGCGCTGTCGTCAACACTGAAGCACGCCGGCAAGACGTCGAGGAGAGTCCAGAACGAAGACGAAGACGCAACAACATGCTCCACGCGCCGCCTCGCTGCCCCGAAAGATCTGTACGCAGTGGCGGGGTGGGCAGAGGGGAGGCCGCCCGCGATGGAGGAGGAGGATCATTGGAGGAGCGCGGGGTCGCACAAAGCCAGTCGTGGGAAAGCAAGCGCGACTGCGATGAAAACCATCGAGGGGGGTGGGGCGAGGAGCCAAACCGCAGCGGGGGAGGCCTCGGCAGAACCGGGTGACGAGAGCCCGTACCGGTCAATGCATGCCGTGATCTGTGTTTCTGATGAGGATGATGATGGATGAGGAGGAGCAGACATGCTCGGACGATGAGAAATGATGAGTGGACTCTGTCGAAGTAGCCAAGGCAAAACCGGACAGAGAGGAGGAGGGGATAAATGACTAAGCCTTCAAAACAAACCGACACCCCCCGAGAGGGTTTGTTTTGAAGGAGTGAATTGGAGGCTCCGGCTTTGAACAGAATCCCTTCGAAGTCTATACATCTCTGGACTCTGGAGCCATCTCTAACTTTGCAGACTTTATGCAGTGAAAAGTACCACTGTTGTGTTCGGTCCAGGTTGACTTTTACTTTTCGATGGGTTTTACTTTTGGTCTTGCGAGACAACTGCTCTTGAGCATCAGCAACCTAACTTCTTGGAGGATAAGAATACAACAGCTTAGTTTGCCAGTTAAGTGCAGTGACATTTATTTTGTTACATTTAGTTTGACGTCGACTGCTAGCATAATGACTTCCCTGATGCGTTGTGGAAATGCTCTTTAATTTCAAATCTTCAAACCATCAAACTATGTTGGCCCTGTACACACACAATACATGAATGTGTTTTTGCAGTGCAACTTACTAGTCAAATGTCTTGTAGTACAATGGAAAATAAAAGTATCAACAATTTGCGTAACTACAGCAAGCAAGCACCGACAATCACATTCTGGCGGGAACAACCTCCTCCAAATCACACCTGAACAACAACAACACAGAGACCTTTGTAGATCATCATTTCTGCCCACACAACCCCCTTCCACTTCATTGACATTTCTGAGATTGCTCGCGTGAACCCTCATTCTTCGGGTCACGTCACAAAAGAACCAATTGGGTTAAGACATCGATTCTGCCTTGACCCTGTCCAATTACCAAAACTGCTGATGAAATGCCGGTGGGTAATTCTAATCCCTTTTTTTGCATCGACGGATTGCAATTAAAATTCTCACCTGTACCGCCTCTCTCTCTCTCTGTCTCTCATTTGGCTCTGGGTACGAGCTAGGGATGCACCGATCCGATATTGATATCGGATATCGGCCCCGATATGACTAAAATAACTAGATCGGGTATCGGCGGCAATGGGGCCGATCCATGGGACCGATCTATTCACTTCAATTCTATGTGTGCGACGCGTACTACGTCATGCGTCAGCAGCACGCGCAGCACGCAGTGTTGCCAACTTAGTGACTTCGTCTCTATATTTAGCGAGTATTCGACCCTCTAGCGACTCTTTTTCAAAAAAGCGACTTGCGACAAATCTAGCGACTTTTTCTGTTGTTATTGGAGACTTTTGGCGACTCTGACGTGAAAGCTTGTATCGTTCTTACTCTTGTCAATGAGCAGCGGGCGGGTGCTGCCGTGGGCCCCTCCCCCAAAGCACTCACAGGCGGCCCGGTCCTGTCCTCGCGCAGCTGCAGTCAGAGCACGAGACGTTCACCCCTCCGCGTCCAGACTGCAAATGAATCGCGCATGCGCGAAGTCGCCGCTGGCTGATCAGGGCGGGATGTAAATGTTAGGAATATTCCTATTTGCACTAAATGTTTACCAAGAATTTTGATTCCTGTTTATTTTTAATGTTTTGTTCAAGTTGCTGGTGCACGATTATTTATTATTTTAATAATAAATAACAATTCAGTACATTTATATCTGTTAATTTGTTACATTTTGTTTTACAAAGTTAGGAAAGTAATGTTTAAGTCAAGCCTGATGTTGCCTTGCACAAAAGAATGATCCCATTCTCTTCCACACAGTGAGGCAAACAGTTTATTAATTTAACAATGGTATCGGATCGGTACTCGGTATCGGCCGATACCCAAAGCCCAGGTATCAGTATCGGTATCGGGACTGAAAAAGTTGGATCGGTGCATCCCTAGTACGAGCAGATGGTTGCCGTTGCCTCTCTAGACTCTGCCTCGCACCCAAACGGCATCCCTGAAGATAGCCCACCATCTAACCGAATTACCGGAGTAAACCGGTGTTGACTTTTGCAACAGGGGTCACGGGCTTGATTGAATTAATCCCTCTCAAATATTGAGGGAGATGAGATTTTTCACGCTCCGTGGAGCATGACCCCATATGTTAATACACATCATTTGAGCTTATCGTGAGCCGAGGGTTTGGACACGCAGAAGTTGTATTGCTTTAATTATGAGAGTTGAGCTAGCCCACTTGCTATGCCCACGTCCCACAACAAGGCACTTGGCGGGGAGTGTGGGCCTGCTGCATCCTATACATGTAGCTGGCCTATAACTAATTCATCATAGGCCCAAAGCTGTGTGTGTTTGTGTGCTTGTCTGTGTGTGTGTGTGTGTGTTACAGCTTTAATGCTGATGTCTGCTTTGGTATTACTCATGTAGTGTGGCTCTCTCCCCAGCACTAACTTGCACCATCGCAAAACTTTTACGTAAACTGAACACACATCGCTCACATGACACCTAACCATTTCAAAATATATAGACTTACTTAAACATGCTTCATTTTAATAGCTAGCCTTTGATTAAACATTAATTTAGGGTCAAAGCAACAACCACAAAATTATTTTTATTATAATTATGAACTTATAATTTCAATGGCCATTCATTAATTTGAATTGCCATTGATGACATTTTCATGGCCGAATGTGAGGGTGTGTATTATGATGACACTTTTTGCAAATTAAACGTGTGTTATTATAATTAAAAATCAATTTGATGAAGGTTACCTCTCGCATCGACGCCATGTTGTCGAGGGTCAGGACCACTGCCACTAGATTAGCGACCACACATTTCCTGATTGAAAAGAATTAGATTGTTAAACTTATAATGGATTTCTTTAACGGGTCAAAAACAACTATTTCATAGATCGATTTCATAATAATATTGTGCATTTTGCTACTAATAAGGCAGCAAAACTGCATCATTACGCTGGCTACCTGAGTGTGTTAGCAAGTGTTAGCAATTGGCAACACCTGTTGAGCAGGAAACGAAACAGCCTGGAAGATATTGATTTAAAAATACATATATAAATAATATATCGAATATATATTAATAAATAAAAACACAGGGCTTTATTTTTGTCCAGTTGTGCTTCTTGTCATTGTAATGCCTCAGCAGCAAGGGTCATCATGACTTCAAATAATATAATATAATAATAATAATAATAATAATAATAATAATAATAATAATAATAATAAAAATAATAATAATAACAATAATATATAATTTCGGGTAAGAATCTGATAATTAAAAAACAATTCTGATACAAAAAAAGAAATAATAATAATAAAATCGTCAGTAGCAGGGAAAAGTAAGTTCCTGTTCGTTTCATTTCTTTCAGGCGAGGTGTGTTTTGTTGTTGTCCGTCGCAGCGCCAGCAGCGTGATCAACATACGTTGGATCTATACCGGTGCACTGCTGTACATAAATCGAGCGGACCCGTAGTGGACGTTCTGAACTACACCTGTGAAAACTATTGTCTATTTCCTTAAAGGTACAGGCCACAATTATTATGACGTTCCAATAAAGTGAACACTGGAGGTAGTGATGGACGTTTTAAACACGTCCACAGCATATATTACCCACTCAATGTAACAACATTACATTATATTGTTTGTTTCCGCCTTAATAACACGCCGAGGCACCCGGAAGGGCGGTGCCTGCGCTAGTTCTGCAAACACACACACACACACGCACAGACAGACAGAGACAGACACACTATGTGGCGTGTTTCTCTTTTGCGGACGGAGTAGTGATCAGTGGATCGGAGCAGTGGATCTGAAGAAGTCATGGGTGTTTATTAACACGCACGCACGCACGCACCACACACACCACACACGCACCTGCGCGTCTCCAGTGTGAGAGACGCGATCGCCTACTGATCAGCTGCTTATTCCCTTTGTGTTGTGGAGATCAGGTAAGTTGAGGTTCTTTACAAAGTTGAAATATGAATTCCCTCAATCTTGTTTCAGGCGGTGGCTTTTTGGGAAGTAGGAACCTTTCAAAAAACTTTTAAAGGTTTAAAACTTTACATTATTGAAGTCTATAGTTAGATGAACGCGACGGATGCACGGTCAAAGGTGGATTTTTGATTAGTTACGTGGGGGGCCCCCGACTACAGCTGGGGGAGCCCCCCATTACAGCTGTAGGAGCCCACCGAGATTACAGCTGTGGCAGCCCCCCGACTACAGCTGTAGGAACCCCCCCGATTACAGATGTGGGAGCCCCCCGAGATTACAGCTGTGGCGCAGCCACCCGACTACAGCTGTAGGAACCCCCCCCATCTACAATCTACAGTCTACAATCATGATACTTGTATCGATTTCTTGGGAATGCGTTTTATTTTTGCTTTCATTTTGTAATTTAATTAAAAATGGTAAAAAGACAAATACCAATCATGGTATTTTATGTTTTTTGTTTTATATATATATATATATATATATATACTGAACTAAACTCTCATTACTCACTATTCGCCACTATTCATCAACCTAAACATTGGCTTGTTACCATCACAAGTACTGCCATTCTAAAATAAAATAATTGACCTTTGAACTCTTTTGTCATTAAAAACGCTGACGCCGTGCTTGGATTTCGTTTCTAATTCTCCATGTGAGAATTAAATTGACTGCATGAGATAAATGGATTGCATTTCTATAGCGTTTTTATCCAAAGTGCTTTACAGTATTGCCTCACATTCACCCATTCATACACCGACGGTGGTGTCAACCATGCAAGGTAACAACCAACACATCAGGAGCAGTTAGGGTTAGGTGGTGTCTTGCTCAGGGGCACCTCAACACTTAGCTAGGAGGGGGGAGCAAACCGGCAACCTTCCGGGTTTCAGACACCCGCTCTTACGCCTGAGCTACTGGTGCCCATTGCATTTCTATAGTAGGTCTAAGACAATCAAAACAAGAGAATGATGAGAAATCAGATGGTTCTTATTTAGAAATGTGCCTTGTGCTACCTGCTGTGTCTCCTTCTCCACAGAAGTTACCTGGGCAAGGAGCATCGAGGGAACCGTTCTACATCATTCTCTCGTCAACGACACCCCACTCTGGTTCACACCCCGACGCCACCGGTCCCCCCCCCCCCCCCCCCCAAACTCCTCCGCCAGTACCCACCCACCACCACCATGAGCGCCCAACCTCGCCGCATCCGCCTGAAGCCCTGGCTGGTGGCGCAGGTGGACAGCGGGCGCTACCCGGGGCTGCAGTGGCTCACCCCGGAGCTCCACCTCTTCCAGATCCCCTGGCGCCACGCCACGCGTCACATGCCCATGTCTGAGGAGGAGAACACCATTTTCAAGGTTGTGTGTGTCTGTCTCTGTCTCTCTGTCTCGCCAAGTATCACTACCGTATACTACACACACACACACACACACACACACACACACACACACACACACACACACACACACACACACACGATTGAAGACTTTCCCAAATAGATCATTTTCCCCATAAAACAGTGTGTGTGTGTATACACTGTATGGACACACAAGCTTTGCTGGCAAAGGGGTTCCCCCCCCCCGCTGCCATTGTGAAATAGCAGAAATGGAAAGCAAGAAATGGGCTACTTCCTGTTACGCAGAATCGTTTCCTTGTCAGCAGTCGAGTTCTCCATATTAAAAGATTCTCTCTCTTCTTTTGTTGTATTTAATCAGGAAAAGTCTCAAATTTGTTTGCGAATGAATTTTGTTCAACACACGAGTCTATTCAAGTGTGTCAAACAGTCATTCGTCAAATAATTCATCCGTTTTTCTCTTTGCTTCATCGATTTCCTCTTCTTTTATTTATTTTTTCAGTCACTCGTCATCACAATCATATCATTTAATTCATTTAGCGTCACTTCTCAAAATCCCCCATCTTCTTGTGTGTGTGGCCCTCTGATAAGGCTAGCCACCTGAATGTTTCCTTTTTACACACTAGAACGTCCCCACATTACATAACATTACGCACATAATGCAACACACCTGGACAATACCTCTCTGTTCCTGCAACCGTCTTCATGACTACCCTACACACAGACACTTTATACCAGACCATCATCACCGCTGTGCTGTCCTACCTGTACTAGACCTGAGGTCACTAGATAGGCTTTACTTATATTATTCTTATAGTTTCAGCTGTGCACTATGTTCTATATGTTGATGATCACTGTGTTTATACACGGGTTTTTCGTATTGTTAGTTTTCCCCCTCATGTTGTATTTTTACATCATGATTCAAGATTCAAGATTCAAGAAGTTTAATTGTCAGATGTTGTATTTTACTATGTTTTTTCTTGTGTGTTAGCACATTGGTCTGGGGGAAACGCCATTCTGTTCTTGTATGAATGAATAAGATAAAATAGAACTTTATTCCTCCTGAAGGAAATTCTTTTGCCAGAGGTCAAAATTTGCTAAGAAATACCAACAATATAAGAATAAAAACAATAAAGGGAAGTAGTAAAGTAATGAGAAGTAGTAAATAGTGAATTATTAATGAATATAACAATGAATGAATGACAATAAACAAACGTGAACTTGACCTTTTGACCCCCCCGTTCCGCAGGCCTGGGCGCTGGAGACGGGCAAGTATCAGGAGGGTGTGGATGAGCCCGACCCGGCCAAGTGGAAGGCCAACCTGCGATGTGCCCTCAACAAGAGCCGCGAGTTCAAGCTGGTGTACGACGGAACCAAGGAGACGCCCGTCAACCCCTACAAGCACTACGAGGTGTGCGACCAGCCCGGCAACGGAGGTAAGGCATAATAATAATAATAATTATTATTATTATTATTATTATTATTATTATTATTTATAGTATTATTATTGTTATTATTATTGTATTTATATAATTTTATTATTATTATTATTATTTATATTATTATTATTTTGGTCTGCTCGCAAACACCACCAGGTGTCAAACGTAAAACGATTGACTTGATTGATTCTGAAAAAGTTCAGAGAGATGCATCCGATGTTCGAAATCGGAAATTGAAAGAAGATAGCCACAGGGAATTGCAACATTAATGCATCGTCCGCATATTGAATGTTTTTCACTCTGCGATGCCCATCGCCCATCATCATTATTATTATTATTATTATATTATTATTATTTTATTTATATGATTTTATTATTATTATTATTATTATTACTTTGGTCTGCTCGCAAACACCACCAGGCGTCAAACATAAAATGGGGCTAAAAGTTCGGAGGGCTGTACGCTTAAAAGTTGATGAGTCAAATTAATAGTTTTTATGTCCATTAATAACCACATTAAATATTATGATACAGAGAGGATTAAGATGCAGGAATTCCGCTCTATAGTAATCATCGGAAAGAGGAAAGTATTATTACAAATTGCTTCACAAGGTGATTTATTTATCTAATGTAATCTAATCTAATCTGCTCGAATATACTTTTTTTTTTAAACGTGCTGCAATGGCGAAAGAAGTATCTGGAACATTATTGTGAAGAGTTCTGGAAGAGCTGTGTGTGTTGCACTTGGACCCACGTGTGTGTCCATCTTTACTTAGACCACTTCATGGTGTGTGAAGTGAATATTTGTTTTTAATATCCATTCTTTTCAAAATTCCCATTTGGCTGTCGTCTAACGATATGGTTGGATTACCCTGTGAGGTTTCTTTTTAAACGGCAGTGAACACGAATGTTAATTTGAGAGCACTGAGAGTTGTGGTTCTCAAAGCCTGACCTGATTTCTTGTCTTCTGTTTTAGATACTGTGGATGAAGATGAGGAGGAGGTGAGAAACAGAGAAAAACGTGTTTTTGTGTCTGATTCTTAATAACAATAATAATCGCTCATTATTCACTGTACATTTATTACCTCTGGCAAAAGAATTTATTTATCTCATTCTTGTACGTTATTAGATGGCCGAATTCGTGGATCTCACCATCCGTAAGTTGAGGAAGAAATTAACTTATTTCTTGAAGGAACAATTGGAGCTTAAAAAATTAAAACAACCTTTGGAATGACGCTTAAGAATATTCTCTGACAGAGTAAAATTTCAAAAAAATGATGCCAATTTCAGAAGGGTAAACTTGGGTGAACTTTCATTCGCTGCGCTGTTGCAAATATCGCCGCCGTTTTCTCCATGCCCCCCCCCCAGACCCCAGGCGAGCGGAGGTGCCCGCCTACCTCCACTTCCCGCCGGCCTGGCCAATGGGGGCGTGTCCAGAGCCCACCGCTTCTGGCGAGATGCCCTCGCTGTCGGCAGGTGGCATCAGCGTTCTTGGCTCCCCCTTCAGGGGGCATGTGGGATGGACACGGGGCCGTCCCATGGAACAGCGTGCCCCATGGTTGGGCATGCAGACGCAGGAAGAGCCGGCCCAGGCGCAGGACCTGAGGATCCGCCCGGCAGTAGACTTGCTGAGCAGCCTTCGTTGAGTAAAGGACAGCGCCTCTCTCCTCCCAGGGAGAAATGCTAATTGGAGGCATGATCACGTGTGTGATGTGGTTGTGTGTGTGTGTTGTGTGTGGTGTGTGTGTGTGTGTGTGTGTGTGTGGTGTGTGTGTGTGTGTGGTGTGTGTGTGTGTGTGTGTGTGTGTGTGTGTGTGTGTGTGTGTTTGGACGGGGGTGGGGGGATTAAGTTGGATCAGGCCAGCCGTCTGCACACCATTTGCAGTGCTGGCGGAGATTGACAGATGGCCTGGACGGGTTCTACAGTCATGCTCCTTTGGTACTTTTTTGTGCTTTGGATTAACGCATCTCTAAAGTGTGACTAAGTGGGGGTTTCGGTCTTTTAAGCCGATTTACATTTTTATTTGTTGCAACCCCAGGGGGTCGGTCTCCATGAATTATGTAAAACATGTACAACTCGTATTCACCATTTATTAATGCATATTATTGTTTATTTGGGTGTTAGCTGAGGGACACTGCTGCAATACAGTATATGACGGACACACTTGAGGAATCAATCAATCCGATTACTCAAGCGTTCGTGCGACGCATTGAATGTTTTTAATCCGCCGTGCCCATATTATGTACATCCGGATTGTGTCTTGGGGAACTCTCGTTAGGGCGCTTTTAACCTTGTGAATTTGATTTCATTACCATTATGAATCCAAATGAGAGATGGTTCCTTTCTCAGATAATTTGGTGTTCAGAATCAGAAACAGCTTTATTGCTTAGTTTCTTTTGTGCAATTGAGTGCCTAACATTTGAACATTAACAGAAGTTAATGACAAAAAGCTTACAAATGTCTAAAATATATACTAAATATATAAAAAATAAAAGCAAGATCAAAAACATTAATGTCACATACAAGAGTGGCCGATGCTCAGGGGGAACGTTGCTGCAACAGAACAAATAAAATACCAAAGAATCAAACCAAATTATTTGGATATAATAATCTAAGGCATTAAACAAGTAGTACGGGGCATGGGAGTGGGCAGCAATAAACAAAGGCGCAATTTTCTGCATCTTATTTTTTCCTTTATATTCAGTGACCGATCTGGACCATGAAGTTCCAGTACCGTGGCCGGACCACCGCTCCCAGACAGTGAGCAACCCGCAGGGCTCCGCCTCTACTACGCCACCTTGGGAGCCCCGCCGGGCCAGTGGACCTGTTCGGCCCCCGTCACGCTCAGGCATGGTGGCGTTTGCCCTGGCGCGGCCGAGATGCAGAACCACAAGCAGCGGCTGTTACACGGAGGGCGTGCTCGACGTCATGGACCCGGGCTCATCCTTGAGTCATCGAGGGGAGGAAATCTAATGCCGTGCGCCTCTGCCAGTGCCGTGTATGTTTTGGTCAATGTTCTGGTCGGGGCCCGGCGGCGCCGAGCGATCCCGGCGCGCCCAACCCCAGTGGAGCGTGAGCGGAGGATCAGGGTGTTCAGGCCTCAACCAGGTTCCGGGAAGGTAGATCAAAAGTGTCTGTCTGGATCTGGACTCCTGACTTTAAAACAGGGCCGGTTCTGGCATAGGCAAGTTTAGGCGGTCGGCCTATTAAATTAAAATTTTATTCCCCTACCTGTCTCTATGACATGTGGCGCCCCCATCATTGCAATTGTTGTTGTAATTTTTCCATTCCCTACTCGCCTCTTGCGTGCCCCCCTCCCTCAAAGTGCCCTCTCTCGAACATTTGTTGAGAATTACAAGCGATTTCTGTTTTATAGCGCGTTTATAGTTCTACATCTAAAGATGTTCCTTATGTTTATTTATAGCTTGTTTTCTGATAAATCAGGTTGGCTTTGTATTCTTGACTAAACACTTGAAAAGTAATTTTAATTTATAAAAAACATTCTTGAAACCATTCTGGTGTCTGATGTTTGTTGTCCATAGTTTTACTGTAGAATGTGTGGGTGGTGATGAGGCAGTACTGGTGGGGTAATGCGGTGGTGGGGGTCAGTGGCACCGGCAGCCGTAATCCTGCCCCTAAAATTTTGCGGGGGTGGCTATCAAATCATAATCTCGCCTAGGGCACCTAAATGCGTAGAGCCGGCCCTGCTTTGAATGACTGACTCTGACTGACTGACTCTCTCTGACTGACGGATTGACTGACTGACTCTGACTGAGAGACTGACTGACTGACTGACTGACTCTCTCTGACTGATGGATTGACTGCCTGACTCTGACTGACTGACTCTGACTGACTTAATGTCTGACTGACTGTGTGTGTGTCTCTCTGCACCAACAGGCTTGATCCGGTACCAGAAGGGCGACGCCCCCAGCCCGCCCCCTTTCGAGGTCTACTTCTGCTTTGGGGAGGACTGGCCGGACAAGAAGCCCAAGGAGAAGAAGCTCATTATTGTCCAGGTCAGCCATTTTTAAAAAAAGGTTGCAACAGTGATTTCGGCAGCGTGCACTCCCGACCCTGGTGGCAAAATAGAGGCCCCTTTAATCACGCGCCGAAAGGTACCGGGTTCGATCCCCAGTGTCCCACAGCTGACATGCATATAGGCATCCTTGAGTGACCTACCTACCTACAGTTGTGGTCAAAAGTTTACATACACTTGTAAAGAACATGTATGTCATCTACAACTCTCATTTTTCTGTGATAGTGATTGGAGCACATACTTCTTTGTCACAAAAAACATTCATGAAGTTTGGTTCTTTTATGAATTTATATGGGTCTACTGAAAATGTGACCAAATCTGCTGGGTCAAAAATATACATACAGCAACATGAATTATCAATTTAGGTGATGTAGAAAGTTGATGACTACAGCTGGTGACTTCTCTGAGTCCATTTAAATATGACTCATTTAATACAATCATTAGACTCAGACACAAACGCTACAATGGGAAATTCAAAGGAGCTCAGCACGGATCTGAAAAAGCGGATCATTGACTTGAACAAGTCAGGAAAGTCACTTGGAGCAATTTCAAAGCAGCTACAGGTCCCGAGATCAACTGTGCAAACAATTGTTCGTAAGTATAAAGTGCATGGAACAGTTGTGTCACTGCCACGATCAGGAAGAAAACACAAGCTATCACCTGCTGCTGAGAGAAAATTGGTCAGGATGGTCACTGCCTTGCACGGCTCCAGAGAAGAATTAACGCAAAACAATCACCATGCGGGTTCTGATACTGAGAACATCCGGTCTCAGGGGGCGGATTAGTTTGTGGTTCTAATGGGAGTTCTACGAAGACCACCAAAAAGCAGTTGGGTGAGGTCTTGTGTCAATTTCATGATATCACCTGCTGAGGATGATAGTCTTTGCAGACCTACAATAGGTCTGCAATTAGAAGCTGACACAGGTGTCAGTGTCCACAGTCAAGCGTGTTTTACATCTCCATGGGCTGAGAGGCTGCCGTGCAAGAAGGAAGCCCTTGCTCCAGAAGCGGCACCTTAAGGCTCGACTGAAGTTTGCTGCTGATCACATGGACAAAGAAAAGGCCTTCTGGAGGAAAGTTCTGTGGTCAGATGAAACAAAAATGGAGCTCTTTGGCCACAATGACCAGAAATATGTTTGGAGGAGAGAAGGTGAGGCCTTTAACCCCAAGAACACCATGCCTACCGTCAAGCATGGTGGTGGTAGTAATTTTTTTTTTTTTATTGTCACTTTTATTGACAATTTACACTGAAAGTTGGTCAAAAACTTTTTGCTCTGTTTGGGGTGTGCTTTCGGCTTACCAATGTTGAATGATCTTGTGTTCCGGCTTTTGTTGACGATTAATGTATAATGGTATTTACATTTAAGGAGGGTGTATTACCTCCAAAATCTCTCAGGTAGGAATCGCTTTTTCTGTATATAGGGTATTCAGCTCTAGTGTTTAGGTTTGGAGGTCTTGGGTTCGCGGTGTTGGATGGCTTCCAGGGTACTATATAGACCCTCTCATAATCACATCTATCTCAATTATTAGTTTGGTAAAGGAATTGGCCTTATAATTTCAGTATTGTTATGATAATCGCCTTCCCTCAAGTTCTTGTGAATACTTAATACTTTACTCCATTTCTGAGATGATTCATTGGTTGGTGGACGTGCTGGAAGCGCCTAATTGAGGTGAAAATGCCAAGTTGCTGTATGTATATTTTTGACCCAGCAGATTTGGTCACATTTTCAGTAGACCCATAATAAATTCATAAAAGAACCAAACTTCATGAATGTTTTTTGTGACAAAGAAGTATGTGCTCCAATCACTATCACAGAAAAATAAGAGTTGTAGAAATTATTGGAAACTCTGGACTGCCATGACAAGTGTATGTAAACTTTTGACCAGAACTGTACCTACAGTATGTGTTCCTTAATCCTTAATGACAGGCAGGCACCGAGTCAGTCAGTGTTTTATTGTCACATGTACATCATAACAGAGCCATTCTGAACAGTACGGATATATATATGTACGGGAAATATACAAATATATATTTATATACATGAAAATATACACACATACCTATAGATTATAGATATATAATAATGGTAAAAAATCTAAAATGTAATGTTATAGTTAGGATAAATACATCTGCCCAATAACAACTGAGGTGTAATCATTGCCTCTCCCCCCTGCGGTCAGGTGGTGCCCGTGGTGGCGAGGATCCTGACGGAAATGTTCTCGGGGGAGCTTGATTGGTCCACAGACAGCATCCGCCTGCAGATCTCCAACCCTGACGTCAAGGACCGCACGGTGGAGCAGTTCAAGGAGGTCCAGCGGCTGCTGCAGAGCCAACGGACGCAGCAGGGCCCGTGGGGGACGCAGCAGGGCCCTGCTGCGTCCGTTGGCCCCTGGGGCCCTGCTGCCCTGGGGGCAGGTGATCTCTTTCACGATTTACTATATATGTATATTTTTCTTTCACTTGGAATTCTCTTATCATATGGTATGATATATATGTATTGTATGCTCTTACTATTTGTGGTTTTGTTTTAGCTTCTCGGCGGTTCTGCGCCCCGCTGATTCTCTCCTTCACACAACGCGGAAGCGGGGGTAGTTTCGTGAACCCCCCTCGTTATTGATTTTTACTCTTATCATGTTGGTGAGAGGTGTCACCGCGAGATGAATATGCCCTTTGTGATCCATCTACTGCGCCACCAGTTGTGTACGCAGTTCCCAACTGTGGGGCGAGGCTTAGCTTGTTTCACTGCAATTGCACTCTCTTGATTAGATGGACACTCCCACTGTGGATGTCATTTGAAGGGTGGGGGATGAGGATCTGTTTACGCGGGCGGGGTGAAACCCGGTGGTATAATTAATGGGAGGGGGGGCTTTAATCGGTCTTTATATGCCTGGATCGAACACTGCTGACCCCTACTGGGCAGAAAAGTCATGTGGGTGGGCAGAGTCCGACGTGTTCGTTACCAGCAAAACGTAGGCTATTTCAACGAGTACCGCCACAGTATTGTACCACATGAGGGTGAATGTTACCTCTTTCTTGTTTTTCCCTCTTTGTCACATTCTCCTACTTTTAAAAACTTTTTGCGGTCCACCATTCTGTATTTTGAAATTTTGTTTTGCGTGCCTCTGCGAAGAGACAAAGCGTGGAGTGCAAACGTTTAACTTAACGCATTTGAAATAAATTAATGTATATTTTCTTTGGAAACATTACACTGTTTGTTTCATGTCCCGCTCTGTCTCCCCGTCCTCCCCACCCTCCCCCCCACCTCCCCTATCAACACAATCACAAACACATTCCAGAGCTGTAATGTTTTCCCGATGGCGGCTGCAAGTCGATATGGGGTTGTTTGTGTAGCAGTGCTCGCGGATACGAGGATCAGGTGACGCCAGCGATTCACCACGAGGAGAGAGAGAGAGAGAGACACGTCTTCTGCCTAGCTTTGGTAAAAATGCAGAACCGGTCTGACCAGGCCATCTGGCTGCTAACGGGGAGGGGGTGCTAGTGAGACAATGGGGTGAAAATAAAGACTGCATCAGATTAGCCGTTAGTAGGGTGACATTACACACAAGTTGGCGTAACTGAGAAAACATGTTATGATGCTGGTGGTGGTAACTATGGTTTTAAAGGTGTGTGTGTGTTATGTGTGTGTGTGTGTGTGTGTGTGTGTGTGTGTGTGTTTGGTCTTTGTGTGTGTGTGTGTTTGTGTGTGTGTGTGTGTTGTGTGTGTGTGTGTGTGTGTGTGTGTGTTGTTTGTGTTGTGTGTTGTGTGTGTGTGTGTGGTGTTGTTGGTGTTTGTGTGTGTGTGTGTGTGTGTGTGTGTGATGTGTGTGGTGTGTGTGTGTGTGTGGTGTGTGTGTTGGTGTGTGTGGGTGTGGTGTGTGGTGTTGTGGTGGTGTGGGTGGTGGGGGTGGTGTGTGGTGGTGTGGTGGGGGTGGGTGTGGTGGTGGTGTGGGTTGGTGGTTGGTGGTGGTGTGGGTGGGTGTTGGTTTGTAGGTGGCTATGGTTTTTAAAGGGGCCCTATTATACCACCAGGCGCGAGCGTGAAACCGTTACAATCGGTTCCAAAAGTGTCATGTGATAAATTGTCAGTGACATCACAAGTGGCGTGTCCACCTACATATACGAGGATGATATCCTACGACCAGCCCACCCAGTGGACTGAACCGACGGGTGAACTGATCTAGTCGGCACACAATTGAAAACGGCACGTATCTGCTAATCACGTGCCAGCTGGTGGTATAATCGAGCCCCCTTTAAAGTTTGAGTGGCAGTGGAGGCGTGAGTCTCTTTCTTCCCTTTAAATGTGTTGTGTTTGTGTGGCAGTGGAGCGCTCTCGGGTGGAGCCATGGAAGTGGGTTACGATCGGGTAGTGCGGTCAATAGGACGCGCGGGGACATGCGCGGATGTCTTGTACCCTGCTGCCTGGTGTGTGCCTGTGTGTTTTAATCACTCAAGGCACGATCATAATCGTGTTGTTGGGTTGTCCGTCCTCCCATGTTTGTGCGCGACAGCCATCCATCTTACTTCTTCTTCTTT
>PIJE02003281.1:18482-38482 GCA_002895965.2 Coryphaenoides rupestris | reverse complement strand
CTGCAGCACAAGATGGACGCCAACAAGGAGAACCGTGACGCGCTGCTGGCGGCCATGTTGGAGAGGCTACAGGAGAAGGTACACACACATATACTCACACACATGCATACACACACATGCATACACACACACATGCATTGTATATTTTACATTTAATTTTAATTTTAGTAAAAAAAAATTACATATTTATATTTTTCATATTTTTTATATTTATGTATTTAAAAATGTTGCTTCTAAATATATTTATATATATTTATTTTTATATATATTTATTTGTGTGTTTAGGACAAGCATGCAGAGGAGGTGAGGAAGAACAAGGAGATGAAGGAGGAGGCGTGTCGGTAGAGCAGGGGCGGGGCTTGAAGAACGGGGGCGTGTCTGTGATGGAGGCGTGTCTTGGAGAAGGGGGGCGTGTCTGTGATGTAAAAAGTGTTTATCTGCAGCAAGTTCAGTTCATCATCAGAGGCAGTAAACATGTTTGTTTGTTTTCTACACAAAACTACTCATCAATATACACACATTCATACACACACACATCCATACACACACATCCATACACACACATCCATTCAGTTCATATTTTGTAAGGTTTCCATCGTCTGCATGGTAGTTGTGTTGCTTCTCCTGGTCGACGGTGTGGTAGAGGTACGGTATCAGGAGTCATCGCTGGTCTGCTCCTCTGGAAACCATCGATCGACTGGTTTCCCGCGGTGCGGAGGAAGAGGAGGGAGCCGACGTGACGAAGCACAGCTCAGAGTTCAGAGGAATATCAGGCGATCCGTCGGTTTGGCCGCGAGACTCCAGGGAGTGTGTGTGTGTGTGTGTGTGTTTTCTGTTTGTCAACATAAATAAACTGCTATTTACACTT
Source organism: Coryphaenoides rupestris (assembly GCA_002895965.2). NCBI lineage: Eukaryota > Metazoa > Chordata > Actinopteri > Gadiformes > Macrouridae > Coryphaenoides > Coryphaenoides rupestris. The sequence goes on along the minus strand of PIJE02003281.1, from coordinate 37,614 downwards.
TTACTCTGCTTGTCATCATTTCTGACATAAAGACAATTAGGATATTTGTCGCACCTCGACCAGCCTGAAGAGTTTCTATGTTTTATTTATATGTTCATAATGTTATGTACAAGTGATTAGGGTTAAATAAAACACCGGAGTAAAGCAATAAGTAAGTTTTTTATTTCCTGTTCAGTTTACTTAAAGAACCATTTCACTGTTATACTTCAAAACCAAATATATTTACACAATAAAGCACTGAAACGCTGACGGGATTATCTGGGATGTCTGCGGTTAACGAGCGGTGACATCAACAACCTTTGTGGTTACAACTCCCAATTTAGAGTGCCCTCATTACAAGGCAGCCAATCAGGAGAGCTGAAGGATAAGCAGCCAATGACACACAGTTCTCTGATCAACTGTTGGACCGGAGCATTAACACCGCCCCCTGTCTGTCACCCGGCGGTACAACACCCAACACAACTTCCGGGATGAAAGTTTCAAAATAAAAACCTCCATAAAAACATGTTCACAATAAAAGCCTGCTTTCCATCATCACAAAATGGAAATAAAACAGAAATAGACACGTTTATCTCAACCAAGTCCTTTTCCCGTTTCAACGTTATTTTGAAATACGGCGAGTCTGCTCTCCTGCTCCTCCTCCTCCGCCTCCTCAGATGAGGAAGATGATGTCGTCGGCCAGCATCACCTGGTTGTCGTCCTGCATGCGCGACAGAGCGGCGCGGACCTCCTCCTCGGAGAAGGGCGCCTCCTGCTCCTTGTTGACCGCCGGCAGGAGCGAGGTCATCCCCACGGACTGGGCGTGGGAATCCTGGAAGACCTGGAACAGCCGCGCCTTGAAGGACTTCAGCCTGGAGGAGGAACAGGAGGAGGAGCAGGAGGAGGAGGTCAGTCAGTTTACTTTCAAACTCCTGACTGATAAACGATGTTGAGACAGACTTGAGACAGAAGACCGGACAAGAGGCAGGAGGAGGAGAGAGACTGAACCCACCGGTCTGCAGGGAGGGCGGTCTTCTCCTGGGACGGAGGCACCACCTCCTCCATAGGCTCCTCCTCTTCCTGGGTCTGGGCAGGCTTGGGGGTGCCGGCCTGGACTGGGGTGAGGGGGGGAGATGATGTAACTGTTGTAGAAACGTCTAAATACCCGAATAATTCAACTTTGTTCAGTGGATTATAATCCAGAATAACAGACCAGATTATATTGACCTGAATTTATGCCATTAACAGACCAGGTTAAATTGGATTTTAATTGGATTTTAATCTCGAATACAGAATACAGAATACAACAGATTATAAAACTAGAATATAATCGAGAAGATTAGACCAGATTATAATTTGGATCAGACTACATTATAGTGGATTATAGTCTGAATGAGCGCTCTTACTCTCTGGGATGTCGTGTTCGGTGCTGAAGTCGTAGGGGCTGTAGGGCTCGCTGCCCTGCGAGGCGCGGCGCCCCCTGCAGGACACACAGGGAACAGCAGCCAGTCAGACAGCAACACCATCGTATCCACACAGTACAGTGGAGGTGTGTGTGTGTGTGTGTGTGTGTGTGTGTGTGTGTGTGTGTGTGTGTGTGTGTGTGTGTGTGTGTGTGTGTGTGTGTACCTCTTCCTCTCCGAGCGGGGCGTGGCCTGGGAGCTCCTCACTTCCTCCTCCTCCTCGGAGGCGGAGTCATCGTCCTTCCGTGACCTCTTCCTCTCCTTCTCCAACACCTGCTCAACACACATTTCAAGATAAGAGTCTCTTCTCCTCTCTCCAGACAGAACCGGTTTCAAAATAAAAGCCTTCTCTTTCTCCTCGCCTTCTCCAACACTCAAAAAACACAAAAAAACATTTAAAAATAAAAGCCACTTCCTCTCTGAGATAACCCAGCTCCCCAACATGTCCTACGACCGCGTCCTTTCACAGTAAAAGCGCCCCCCCCCGCCCCGCCCCGCCTGCAGGGGCGCAGGCGTCGTACTACGGACCTTCTTGAAGTAGGCGAACTGCACGAGCTCCACGGCCACCTCAGAGTCCTCCAGCTCTACCGCCTTGCTCATGCGCGCCTTGGCGTGGGCGGTGGCCAGGCGGATCAGGGTCTCCAGGGTCCGGGCCGTTACCGGGGACGTCTGGGGGAGGGGGGAGGGGGGGTTAGGGGGGTTTAGGGGCGGGGTTAGGACCTCCGTGGCCAAATGGAGAATGTGTATGTATGTGTGTGTCCATGTGTGTGTGTGTGTGTCCAGGTGTGTGTGTACATGTGTGTGTACATGTGTGTGTCCAGGTGTGTGTGTACATGTGTGTGTCCAGGTGTGTGGATTAGGACCTCCGGGGCCACATGGAGAATGTGTATGTGTCTGTCTGTGTGCGTGTGTGTGCGTGCGCGTGTGTGTGCGTTGTGCGTGTGTGTGTGCGTGTGTGTGTGCGTGGTGCGTGTGTGTGCGTGTGGTTACCCGGGCGATGTCGGCGGCCATCTGCTCCTGGCTGCGCAGGCGTGTGTACTCCTCTGCGATGTGATTGGCCGCCTGCTGCGTCAGCACCGGGGTCACGGCCTTCGCAAAGTGGATGTACTTCCTCATGAACTCCTTGCTGATCACCTTGTCCCTGCAGAGAGAGAGAGGTGTGTCCAGATGTGTGTCCAGATGTGTGTCCAAGTGTGTGTCCAGGTGTGTGTCCAGATGTGTGTCCAGGTGTGTGTGTGTGTGTCTAGGTGTGTGTACCTGCGCCTCCTGCTCCCGTGCAGCAGCTGACTGTGTTTCTCGTAGATCTGCAGCTCCTCTTGCTCCTCCTCCAACTCGTCGGGGTCCTCCGTGGCCAAGATGTCCACCGCACCGCCCAACGGCAGCGCTACACACACACACACACACTAGCTGTAGCCTAGCTGTAACCTAGCTGGTTACCTGAGATCTCCTATTCTCTCTGTAGCTCTATAGCCTAGCATATAGCTTGTAGGCTAGCATGTATGTAACGTGTCGCGGGGTACCTGAGCCCTCCTGCTGGCGGGGGTCCCGGTAGCGGTGCATGCGCAGGACGTGGTCTGAGATCTGGCGGTCCTGCTCCGGGTCCATCTGGTCCAGCATGATGAAGAGAAGGTCGAACCGGGACAGCAGAGAGTCCTGCAGGCCGATGTTGTCCATAGGGGTCTTGTACTGGTCGTACTGCCGGGGGGAGAGACAGTTAGACAGGGAGAGAGACAGTTAGAACGAGCGAGAGACAGAGAGAGACAGTTAGACAGGGGAGAGAGACAGTTAGACAGGGAGAGAGACAGTTAGACAGAGCGAGAGACAGAGAGAGACAGTTAGACAGAGAGAGACAGTTAGACAGGGAGAGACAGTTAGAGAGAGACAGTTAGAGAGACAGTTAGACAGAGCGAGAGACAGAGAGAGACAGTTAGACAGAGCGAGAGACAGTTAGACAGAGCGAGAGACAGAGAGACAGTTAGACAGAGAGAGACAGAGAGACAGTTAGACAGAGAGAGACAGAGAGAGACAGTTAGACAGAGAGAGAGACAGTTAGACAGAGAGAGAGACAGAGACAGTTAGACAGAGAGAGAGACAGAAAGAGAGTTAGACAGAGAGAGACAGTTAGACAGAGAGAGAGACCATCAGTTAGACAGAGAGAGAGAGAGACAGTTAGATGGAGGGAGAGACCGTCAGTTCTCACCCGGCCGTAGACGGGGTTGGCGGCGGCGAGGACGGAGCAGCGTGCGTTGAGGCGGGCGTGGATGCCGGCCTTGGCGATGGTGACGCGGCCCTGCTCCATCACCTCGTGGATGGCCGTGCGGTCCATGTCGGACATCTTGTCAAACTCGTCGATGCACACGACCCCGCGGTCCGCCAGCACCATGGCCCCCGCCTCCAGACGACGCTCACCTGCACGGGGGCGGGGTTACAGACATTAAAGTCACATGACATGCCGCATGACATCACTCACACCAAATTATGATGTGTTATAGTGTGTGTGTGTGCTATAGTGTGTGTGTTATAGTGTGTGTGTTATAGATGTGTGTGTGTGTGTGGTATAGTGTGTGTGTAAGTGGTGTGTGTAAAATGTGTGTGTGTGTGTGTGTTAGTGTGTGTGTGTGTGTATAGTGTGTGTGTGTATAGTGTGTGTGTATGTGTGTGTGTATAGTGTGTGTGTGTATAGTGTGTGTGTGTATAGTGTGTGTGTGTATAGTGTGTGTGTATAGTGTGTGTGTTGTGTGTGTGTATAGTGTGTGTGTGTGTGTATAGTGTGTGTGTATAGTGTGTGTGTATAGTGTGTGTGTGTGTATAGTGTGTGTGTGTGTAGTGTGTGTGTGTGTGTGTATAGTGTGTGTGTGTGTATAGTGTGTGTGTATAGTGTGTGTGTATAGTGTGTGTGTGTGTGTGTGTGTGTGTGTGTGTGTATAGTGTGTGTGTGTGTGTGTGTGTATAGTGTGTGTGTGTGTGTGTGTGTGTGTTATAGTGTGTGTGTGTGTGTGTGTGTGTGTTATAGTGTGTGTGTGTGTGTGTTTAGTGTGTGTGTGTGTGTGTGTTATAGTGCGTGTTGTGTGTGTGTGTTATAGTGTGTGTGGTGTGTGTTATAGTGTGTGTTATAGTGTGTGTGTGTGTGTGTTATAGTGCGTGTGTGTGTGTGTGGTGTTATAGTGTGTGTGTGTGTGTATGTGTGTGTTATAGTGTGTGTGTGTGTGTGTGTGTGTTATAGTGTGTGTGGTGTGGTGTTTACCGGTCTCCTGGTCGGTGGTGACCGCCGCGGTAAGCCCCACCCCCGTGGAGCCCCGCCCCGTGGTGGGGATGGCCCTGGGCGCCGTGTGGAGCACGTAGCGTAGCAGCTGGGACTTAGCCACCGAGGGGTCGCCTGCAGGGAACACCCAGTCATTATAGCACATAGCATGTAGCATAGCATGTAGCATAACATCTACCATTACATTACATAGCATGTAGCATAACATCTACCATTACATTACATAGCATGTAGCACAGCATGTAGCATAACATAGCATATAGCATGTAGCATAGAATTACATAACACAGCCTATGGGGTCCAAGATGGCGCGGGCGTACCGATGAGCAGCACGTTGATGTCGCCGCGGATGCGCGAGCCGTTGTCCAGAATCTTCTCCACGCCGCCCAGCAGCATGCAGAGGATGGCCTTCTTGATGTGGACGTGGCCGTGGATGCTGGGCGCCAGCGAGCGCGCCAGCTGGGAGAAGGCGTCGCCCGACTTCGTGCGGCTGAAGCGGCGGATCATCGCCACGTCGGGCGCCGAGAACACCGGCGACGCCTCCTTGCTCATCTGCTTCACCTGGCAGGCGATCATCACAGTCCTGCAGGGGGCGGGGCCGGGGACAGGGGGGGCGGGGTTTAGTACCGCCATCGCCATCACTACCTGCTACTACGTAGAGTCCTACACCTCCTCCTCCTCTTCCCCAGAACCCTACTTCTCCTACAGCTCCTCAGCTCCTCCTCCTCCTCCACCACCACTGAACCCTACAGCTCCTCCTCCTCCAACACCAAACCCTACACCTCCTCCTCCATTAAACCCTACACCTCCTCCTCCTCCAACACCAAACAGCTCCTACTACACCACCACCTCCTCCACTACGACTGAACCCTACACCTCCTCCTCCTCCAACACTGAACCCTACAGCTCCTACTACACCACCACCTCCTCCACCACCACCACCACCACCAAACCCTACACCTCCTCCTTCTCCTTCTCCTCCTCCTCCTCCTCCTCCTCCTCCACCACGACTGAACCCTACACCTCCTCCTCCTCCCCATCCTCCTCCAACACTGAACCGTACATTTACAGATCTCCCAGCACAGTATCATCTATAGATGGTGTGTGTGTGTGCAGGTGTGTGTGCAGGTGTGTGTGTCCGTCTCCATGCCAACCTGAAGGTGCCCGAGGTGTAGCCGGCCATCTTGCCAGGCAGGCAGCGGTACGTCCCGATCACCTGGACGCGGTCTCCGGGCTTGGCGGCGTCCACCAGGTCGTTGTCCAGGATGATGTCCAGCGAGCGCGGCAGCTGGCCGGCCGGGGCCTTCTCCGGCATCTCCTGCACCGTCACCGTCTGGTGGTCCTTGTACACCGACAGCCCGAACTCCGTCTCCAGGGGGTTGTTCTCCTCGTCCTGTTGGAGGGGGGGGGGTCATGTGACCAGCGTCATGTGACACGCTCCAGGAAACTTTGTGATGATGTCAGGGTGGCGACGCAGAGCCCTGATTGGTTCCTAACTAGGATGTGTGAACGAGGTTTCGTCACCTCGGTGGGGTATATAGCTCTAGTTAGCAGCTAGTTAGCAGCTAGTTACCTCGGTGGGGTATATAGCTCTAGTTAGCAGCTAGTTAGCAGCGAGTTACCTCGGTGGGGTATATAGCTCTAGTTAGCGGCTAGTTAGCAGCGAGTTACCTCGGTGGGGTATATAGCTCTAGTTAGCGGCTAGTTAGCAGCGAGTTACCTCGGTGGGGTATATAGCTCTAGTTAGCGGCTATTTAGCAGCTAGTTACCTTGGTGGGGTATATAGCGGAGGAGGGGAAGGCGTCCAGGGAGGTCATGTCCGTGTACTTCCTCTCCACCGTCTTCTTGGTGGCCGGACAGTAATGGACGCTGCGCACCACCTTGGGGCGAACCAGGGAACCTGCAGACCTCCAGGATGTTAGACTAGACTACGCTGTACAAGACTAGGCTATATTAATAATAAGACTACATTTCCCAGACCTCCAGGACGTTAAAGACTACAACCCCCAGACTCACACTTGGTGACGATGCCCTCCACGCAGACCATGCCGCCCAGCAGGCGGGCGGTCAGGGTTCGCGGGGTCACGTGCTTGGCCCCAAAGCTTCCCTCCAGGCCCACGAAGAACTCCTCGTGCTGCTTGGCGTAGGTGGCGTCCACCGAGGACACTATGTCCTTCAGCGCCCGCTGGAACGCCAGCAGCTCCAGGAACGCGTTGTTCATCAACCTGACGGTCACACGGGTGGACGGTTAGCCTCCGATTGGCCGATCGGCCCGAGAGGAGAGGCACATGATTGGCTCTTCGGCCGGTCAGCAGAGGATTTTATCCAGACACTTAGTTTAGATGCGCGTCATTAAGGAGCAGGTCGGGGGTCAAGGGTCATCCTAGCTCTAGGATGATGATAGACTTGGAACATCGACTCGGCTCAAATGTCTCATCTGGGATGAACACAAAGTCCCTCTTATGTTATGTTAAAATAACTGTGTCGTTATTATGCATTATTATTATTGTACATTTTCAAGAATTTCCTTCGGGATTAATGAAGTTTTATCTTATTTTATTTTACTACGGTCATGTGACCAATAGCTCATTGTCTCCCAACAAAGTACGTATAAAGTTAACACCAGAACTAGAAGTATGCCTCAGCTTCTAGCGCTCCTAGACCTGACCCTAGCATCATATCATAGTATTATAGTATAATAACACAATTATATATAATATCCTGTATATATCCTGTATATATTAGGACAGCAGGTGTGTTCGTGGACGTACTTGGCGGCGCGCGGCTCGTTGCGTCTCCTCAGGTCGTTGATGTTGACGATCAGCCGGGACTTGTTGTCGCTCACCATGTCCCGGACCTTGGTCTGGTAGACGCCCTGGTCTTGCTGAAACCAGGGAGGTGGAGGGGGGTGGTGGGGGACACAGGTTAGTAGCAGCAGGGGGTCTCCAGTAGGTCCCCCAGTAGGTCTCACCTGGACACACACCTGGCGTGCTCGCCTGCCCTCAACACCAGGGCACCAACACCCCCTGTCTCTTGTTCTGCCCTGCACACCTTGTAGTGTACTACTACACTTTATAGAGACCTTTGTCTACTAACAGAACCAGAACATGTTCTGGTTCAGGACCAGGATCACCAGAGACCAACTGGACTGATGGATGAGGGGGGGGGGTGTCTGGATTTCTGATGATTATGATGATTCTTTCCTACTGTAGGAGGGTGTATTGTGTATTATATGGACTCCTCATGGAGTTGCAGTTTAGCAGACCCCTGTGCGCATGTGCACATAAATCCCCACCAATTCCCCTTTCTGGAGCAAATAGTTAGATTCTATTATTTGATTGATCGATTGATTGATTGATTGATTGATTGACTATTATTATAGTGTTGGTTTGAATATAGATAAGCTAAAAAAAGACAAACAATGCAATTTTTTTTAAATTCAATATTTCAATTTTAACACAAAGTGGATCTGCAGCTGAACTCCACCACAGAGATAAAGTTAAAGTTTAGTTTAGTTTAGTTTAGTTGATATAAAGTGTGAACTCACGTCGTCATCCAAGAAATCCAGATACTCCCTCTGAGCCTCCCTCATCTCCACCTCGCTCGCGTCCTCGCTGGCCATCTTATTTCAGTATTTAAGTGTTAAATGTGTGTATTAATCAGTAATAATCAGTAATAATCAGTAATAATCAGTAATAATCAGTGATGATCAGGGAGGACCGCTCGCTGCTTCGCGGGAAACACAATGCGGGCTTTTCGCGCCAGTGGGACACCACGTGGTAACGGAAGTCGGCGCCCGATTGGTCCTCCGGGCCGCGTCGCTCCGGCCTCATCTGCATGTTCGGCGGGGAAAGCCGCGCTCGACCAATCAGAGCTCGCTCGGCGTCTCTCCGCAGCAGCGACACGCCCCCTTCACAAAGTCCCGCGAAATAGTGAAAGGAAGAGGAGGAGTTTATAGTTCTTCATCGTGTTCCTCATGGTTCCTTCTTTATTTATATATTAGAACAGATCACAACAGAGCAGGGATCGAGCTGCGGGTTAAGACGCTGATATTTACTTGATTATTTTCCCTTTTTATTAAGAAACAAACAAACAAACAACAACAACATGAACTGTTTTATTCATTCATTGTGTTAAGAAGGGGATCTGAGGTCTCTATCACTCGCTCTCTCCCTCTCTATCTCTCTTTCTCTCTGTCGCTCTCGCTCTCTTTCTCTCCCTCTCACTCTCTGTCTGTCTGTCTCTCTCACTCTCTGTCTCTGTCTCTCTCCCCTCTCTCTCTCCCCCCCTCTCTCTCTTTCCCTCTCTCTGTCTCTCAATTAACAATGCCCCGTTTTCAATTAAATTAAATTATATGTAATGTAATGAAACAACTATAACCACCACAGTGGGTTATTCACTCTAAATGTCCGCTATATGAAACATAAATATATTTGTCATATTATTTTGTAGTGTAAGTATACTGGAGCAGAGATGTGTGCACAGTAGTGGTGTGTAGTAGATTAGCAGGACAACAGAGGTTCCTCTTATCGTTAACGTATCGTATCTCAGCTATGTCTGTTTGGCATAACAGCATTAGGTGTTGGCTGGGACACACACAAACACACACACACACACACACACACACAAACACACACACACATGGGCAAACACACACGCACACCTGGTCTAGTGGATCTGGTCTAGAGGACATGGTCTGGTTGTGGTCCCAGCAGGACTGTCCACATACCTGCCGTGTGACTGAGTCAGGCTGCGTGCCGGAGATGTGTTGCATACTAGAGCATCACAGGACGCCGGCCACAGGCTCTAATTAACCACCCACGTCTGGCTCCTGCTCCTCCCACCTGCTCCACCTCCTCCTCTCTGCTCCTCCTCTCTGATCCTGCTCCTCCTCCTCTCTGCTCCACCTCCTTCATCTCTGCTCTCACAACGCAGCTTGTGACTTCTGCGGTCAAAACGGTAGGAAAGTTGTGTTTGTTGTGTTTGTGTAAACGTAACGTGATCTCCTGCTACTGCTGCGTGTGTCCTGCGGTAGGAGCCATGTTGTTTACTGTCTTGTTGTTGTTGTTGTTGTTGTTGTTGTTTTTGTCTTCCTGTCTTCTGTCACTTCTTTCAGCTGTGTGTCTGCTGCTCCTCCCTCAGGCCTCCGCCCGTCTCCTCCATCCATGGCGGTTACCGGGGCAACCCGGCGCTTTAGCGACTTCCTGTCGAGCGTGAAGCGGTCCCGCCCCCGCCCGCCGGTCCCCGCCTCCCAGGTGCCCATCCTGTTCCGGGAGCCCTACATCCTGTCAGGCTACCGGCCCGCGGGCCAGGCATGGCGCTGCTACGCCCTGAGTGTCTTCCAGCAACACAACGAGAGCCTCAACGTCTGGACACACCTGCTGGCCGCGGGGGCGCTGCTGCTGCGCTGGGGGGTCGCGGGGGCGGCGGGGCCCTGGGACCTGGGGGCCCTGCCTATGGGCCTCTTCGCCGCCTCCGCCCTCACCTACCTGGCCCTCAGCGTGGCGGCCCACCTGCTGCAGTCGCGCTCGGAGCTGGCACACTACTCGATGTTCTTCCTGGACTACGCGGGCGTAGCCGTGTACCAGTACGGCAGCGCGCTGGGACACTACTTCTACACCGCGGCCCCCGCCTGGCGAGCGGGCCCCTGGGGGCCGGCGTACCTCCCCGCCGCCGCCCTGCTGGCCTGGCTGTCCTGCGCCACGTGCTGCTTCGCCAAGTCCTACTTCCGGCGTCCGTACCCCCCGGCCCGCAGGATCTGCACTCTGATACCCAGCGGCCTGACCTACCTGCTGATCATGAGCCCCGTGGTGCATCGCCTCACCGCCGCGTGGGGCCCCAGCACTGCGTGGGGCCTCACCGCCGCGTGGGGCCCCAGCACCGCGGAGACCGAGGGGGGCCTGCGGCTCCATGCCAGCCACATGGTGCTCTTCCTGCTGTCGGTCATCTTCTTCTCCTGCCCGGTGCCCGAGCGCTTCCTGTCTCCGGGCCGCTGTGACTTCCTGGGCCAGGGCCATCAGATCTTCCACGTGCTGCTGGCGCTGTGCAGCCTCTGCCAGGGGGAGGCGCTGCTGGGTGAATACGCCCGGTGGCGGCGGGAGGCGGGGGTGGGGGCGGGGGCGGGGCCACTGCTGCTGTGGGGGGAGTTTGGGGCGGAGCAGATCTGGTGGGCGTGCGCGCTGCACCCGGTGGTCGGGGGGTGTGGCCTCCTCACCGCCGCGCTCGCCAGCCGACACAAACGCAGACAGCTAGAGCGAGAGCGGAGCGAGAAGTGAGGGGGGAGGCGGCTAAGGACGTAGGATGTAGGATGTGGTATGTAGGACGTAGGATGTAGGATGTGGTATGTAGGACGTAGGATGTAGGATGTGGTATGTAGGACGTAGGATGTAGGATGTGGGCTTCATCTCAGGTTTAGATTAGCTTCATTTATAGTTTCATGTTCCGTTCTGTCCCATTCTGTTCATCTTAACTTATTTTAAACGTACAACAGGTGAACTCTGGTAGAAATCATTACTCTTGCATCTCTCTTCCGTACCTTTCGCGGTCTGAGGTCTGAAATGTAACACCAGACCAGCATGGATGTGAAGACTGATATGATCTGATAAGGAATGTTGGAATCATATTATGTTCCTTATATTATGTTGTGGTATAATGTGGATGTATTAAGTATCAAATATTTTGTGATTATTCGTCTGTGTGTTTGTATTACAGTCTGGGTATTGATCAGTGAGTTTTTTTGGACTCAAGAAAAGAAAAGAAGATCTTAACCGTGTTGTTCATGACCAGTACCAAGACGTCCGCCTATGTGTCATAAGAGAGATAAGATAAGATAAGATAGAACATTATTAATCCCGAAGAAAATTCTTGTGCCAGGTTGCATAGCAATACAGTACAATAATAATACTGGGCCCAGCAGACACACCAGCTCCTTGGGTTATTAAACTCATGTGCAATACTCTATCGTGTGCTATATTATTATTATTATTATTATTATCATGTTGTCTATAAATATGATCTATAACACTACCTCTCATCTCCTCTCATCATCATGTGCAATGTTCTTAATGTCATGTCCAATAATATTACACTTCAATTATGCCAAATTGTTTGCGCCGTCTGTAAATTTGTAAATCCGTTAGTTTATTTGTATTATTCTGTTGATTTCCATATTGTTTTATTGTACTGTATTGCTATGCAACCTGGCACAAGAATTTCCTTTGGGATTAATAAAGTTCTATTCTATTCTATTCTACTGTATTAAATATGACTCAATAAAGGTATCGGCACAGTCACCGATGTGTGTGCTAAAATATGTCGTTGAGCAGACACACGCCTAAGACACGTCACTCTGTCGCTGAAGATCACGGTCAACACTTACAGAAACAATCACACAACAAGACATCAACAACCCAAACTGGTTCAGAGGGCGTGCGGAACAGTAATCATTTATCATTGCTGTAATGGATTTAATTGGTCATAACTAACACTAAAACAGTATTATTATTATTATTATTATTATTATTGGTAGTAGTAGTAATAGCAGTATAGTACCGGTAGTTACAAAGAACTTACAACCACTAGTTAGAGACTAGTTTGACCCTGTAGTTCCGTGTGCTGGTGCTAGGGGGCGCTGCCGGGCGCTGGCAGTGCTAGTGTGTGCAGAAGATAAGATAAGATAAGACAGAACTTTATTAGGAAGGAAATTCTTGTGCCAGGTTGCATAGCAATACAGTACAATACAACAATACAATACAATACACAGAATAATACAAATAAACTAACAGACTAACCGTGTACAGAATGCTACAGTACCAGTCATGAGCACAACGTGCCTTCCTACATTCCTCCTCAGCTCAGGCACGGCGGCCTTCAAAGAGACAAGAGACAAGAGAGACAATAGAATGTAGGAATAAACTTCCACTGAGACGGCCTAGCCCTGCGGTGTCACACACACACACACACACACGCACGCACGCACACACACACACACACACATAGACACACACACACACACACACACACATAGACAACACACACACCACACACACTCACACACACACACACATAGACACACACACGCACACACTCACACACACATGCACGCACACACACACAACATGCACACAACACACACACATGCACACACACACACACACACATGCACACACACACACACTCACACACACACACACACATAGACACACACACATGCACACACACACACACACACATAGACACACACACGCACACACTCACACAACACACACACACCACACACTCACACACACACATACATACACATGCACTCACACACAGGCACAGATACACACACACGCACACATATGCGCACACACACACACATGCACGCACACACACACATACACATGCGCACATGCACACAGCCTCTCTCTCTCCCTCCCTCTCTCTCTCTCTCCCTCCCTCTCTCTCTCTCTCTGTCTCTCTCTCTCTCTCTCACCCCCCCTCCTACCTGGCCAGGTCATAAGGCAGCAGGTGTATGAGTGAAACCATTCAGAAGAGACTCCTCTCAGCTCAGACAGACACACCGACTGCAGGTATGATTATTGACAGCACAAATATTCATCATTCACATGTTTTATTGAAAGAAAAATGGTCATTTACAAAGTGTGTGATTATTGGTAGGACTTGAGTTGTGATTCGGTAGGATAAGCTCACCAGTTAATAACCATACATAGGAGATTACCATTACAAAATAAGAAATGCATATTGTTGTTCTAATAACATAACAGTTACTGTTGATGTTCTTGTATTAAAGCGTGCTATTATATTTAAACATGTAGTTGCTATATTGTAGTTCTACATGTTAATATTGTATTGTAGTTCTGTGTGTTAGTGTTGTCGTTCTACATGTGAATGTTGTAGTTCTATATTTTAGTGTTGTAGTTCTACATGTGAATGTTGTCATTCTACATGTGAATGTTGTATTTCTACATGAGTGTTGAAGTTCTACATGTGAGTTTTGTAGTTCTACATGAGTGTTGAAGTTCTACATGTGGGTGTTGTAGTTCTACATGTGGGTGTTGTAGTTCTACATGTGAGTGTTGTATTTCTACATGTGAGTGTTGAAGTTCTACATGAGAGTTTTGTATTTCTACATGTGAGTGTTGTATTTCTACATGTGAGTGTTGAAGTTCTACATGTGAGTTTTGTATTTCTACATGAATGTTGTAGTTCTACATGTGGGTGTTGTAGTTCTACATGAGAGCGTTGTAGTTCTACATGTGGGTGTTGTAGTTCTACATGAATGTTGTAGTTCTACATGTGGGTGTTGTATTTCTACATGTGAGTGTTGTAGTTCTACATGTATTTCTACATGAGTGTTGTAGTTCTACATGTGAGTGTTGTAGTTCTACATGTAGGTGTTGTAGTTCTACATGTCGGTGTTGTAGTTCTACATGTCAGTGTTGTAGTTCTCCAGTTCTCGCGTGGTTCTGGTACCCGAGGAGAACCTAATGGCGTCTGTTTGTGGCTCCGCCCCCTCGGCAGCATGGCTCCGGTGAACCTCGTGGGAGAGCTGAGCTCAGTAGCCTGGACTTCATCGCCCGTCCTGGCCGTCATATCCACTGTCGTCTTCCTCTCCCTGTGCATCACCCTCCTCACCTTGTGTGTGAGGTGTCAGCGGTGAGACCTCCTCCTCGCAGAGGCGTGCGTGTGTGTGTGTGTGTGCGTGTGTGTGTGTGTGTGTGTGTGTGTGTGTGTGTGCGTGTGTGTGTGTGTGTGCGTGTGTGTGTGTGTGTCATTATGAGGAACAGGTCATGGATAGAAGAGCAGGGCCTGACTCACAGCATTAGTGGACTGGTGGAGAGAGAGAGACAGAGAGAGAGAGAGAGAGAGGACTTGTTTGACCAGCTGGGCGTTGGCGTTGACGAAGGGAGTTGACTTTGTGAAAGGAGACTGGTTATGAGTTATAATTTTTCATCTTCCGCTCAAAAGTAAGTTTGGACGCAATAGGGGTTGAATCTGTTCACCGACCCTGAACACACACACACACACACACACGGGTGTTTGCAGATGTGTATGTGTGTTATGTGCCAACACCCCAATGCAATCATGCCATGCCAAACATACCTTATCACACACACACATACCTGGTGAAAGAGGAAGTCAGACAGACAGACAGACAGAGAGAGACAAACAGATAGAGAGTGAGACAGACAGGCAGGGAGGCAGACAGAGAGAAACAGTCAGATAGAGAGACAGACAGATAGAGAGTGAGACAGACAGGCAGGGAGGCAGACAGAGAGAAACAGTCAGATAGAGAGACAGACAGATAGAGAGTGAGACAGACAGGCAGGGAGGCAGACAGAGAGAAACAGTCAGATAGAGAGACAGACAGATAGAGAGTGAGACAGACAGGCAGGGAGGCAGACAGAGAGAAACAGTCAGATAGAGAGACAGACAGACAGAGAGACAGACAGACAGAGAGAGAGATTCCATCAGCATGAGCTCATTGTGTGCCCTGTGTGTATGATAAGCCATATGATAATGTAATATGATAATCCATATTACACTTTGTGCTCTTACCTTCTGCTCCTACTTTGCTTTGTTTCCTTTGTTTTATTTCTACAGCTTTGTCCGTGTACGTGTGTGTTTATTTTCCACGCCAATAAAGCTCTTTTGAATTTGTTTTGAATGTGTGTGTATGTATGTGGTTGTGTGTGTGTGTGTGTGTGTGTGTGTGTGTGTGTGTGTGTGTGTGTGTATGTGGTTGTGTGTGTGTGTGTATGTGGTTGTGTGTGTGTGTGTGTGTGTGTGTGTGTGTGTGTGTGTGTGTGTGTGTGTGGGAGAGAGAGAGAGAGAGAGATGGTGAGATAGAGAGATCGTACAGAATATTATTCATTCAAGGAAGTAAAAAAATGTTAATATGTTTTGAAAGAGGTTACCATGACTACTGCAGGAACATCATCATATGTGCTAACATCATGCTACGCTAAAACCATCATATGTGCTAACATCATGCTACGCTAAAACCATCATATGTGCTAACATGATCTCGTGATCTCTACCACAGCAAACCGGAGAACGCATACAGTGTCAACACGGAGGTATGGACAGCATCTATCTGTCTGTCTGTCTCTCTCTCTCTATCTGTCTGTCTGTCTGTCTGTCTCTCTATCTGTCTGTCTGTCGCTCTAGTCTGTCTGTCTGTCCGTCTGTCTGTCTCTGTCTATCTATTATCTATATCTAGTTGCATTATCTATATCTAGTCGCATTATCTATATCTAGCAGCATTATCTATATCTAGTTGCATTATCTATATCTAGCAGCATTATCTATATCTAGTCACATTATCTATATCTAGTTGCATTATCTATATCTAGCAGCATTATCTATATCTAGTCACATTATCTATATCTAGTTGCATTATCTATATCTAGCAGCATTATCTATATCTAGTCGCATTATCTATATCTAGCAGCATTATCTATATCTAGTTGCATTATCTATATCTAGTAGCATTATCTATATCTAGTCACATTATCTATATCTAGTTGCATTATCTATATCTAGTAGCATTATCTATATCTAGTCACATTATCTATATCTAGTTGCATTATCTATATCTAGTAGCATTATCTATATCTAGTCACATTATCTATATCTAGTTGCATTATCTATATCTAGTAGCATTATCTATATCTAGTCACATTATCTATATCTAGTTGCATTATCTATATCTAGCAGCATTATCTATATCTAGTCACATTATCTATATCTAGTTGCATTATCTATATCTAGTAGCATTATCTATATCTAGTCACATTATCTATATCTAGTTGCATTATCTATATCTAGTAGCATTATCTATATCTAGTCACATTATCTATATCTAGTTGCATTATCTATATCTAGTAGCATTATCTATATCTAGTAGCATTATCTATATCTAGTCACATTATCTATATCTAGTTGCATTATCTATATCTAGCAGCATTATCTATATCTAGTTGCATTATCTATATCTCGTAGCATTATCTCTGACAAGCTAATGGTGTGTTTTCCTCCGCCACCGATCCGCTGGGCAGCCGGATGGTAACGTTGCTAAGTCCGGTGGTGAGTTAACGAGTTCATCTCCGACACATCGTCGTCGTGTTTGTGTCTCCGTGACAACCGACGTGACCGGCTGACTGTGGTCTCGCTCCCTCAGACGCCGCGGCCTTCACCACCTGGCGAAGCCATAGCACCATGCCGGCTAACTCCATGGAGACACCCGCGGCGGCGACCATCAGCTAGACGCTCCTAGCCCCTCATCACCCCCCACCACAACCACCACCACCACCACCACGCCAGCGGGATGCTACATCACAGACACAGGATGTGACATCACAGACATCACACGCTAGACGTACTACATCTCCCACAATCCCCTCTCCCATACATACATACATACATACATACATACATACATACATACATACCCCATAAGCCCTCACATCAACACCACCCTCACCCTTAACCTCATCTAAGGGTAGGTAGTCTCACTGTGACCCTAACTTTTGAAATGCCTCATGCATCATCACCACCATCACGACCATCATCCTCCTCCTCCTCCTCCTCCTCATCCTCCCTCACCAGCTGATGAAGCCTCTCCACCCAACATCCCGACCCTTCGTTCATCACCGTTTTCATCGTTTTCTTTCTGTGTTTGCGTCTTTTTCTCATTTTCTGCCGTGCAGCCAGATGTGATCGGTTGTCATGGTGACGATACGAGTTAAAGGTGTATCAGTTGGTCTCCGGTGTCGTCGTGGACGGCGATTTGTTTTATGACGTGTTCGTTGTTTTGCTTTCAGTAAATGGAGAACCGATGTTACTTTAAATATTGTTTCTACAACTTTGTATCGTTACAAACCTGTAACTCACCTGTGCTAATAAACAACATTAAAACACTCTGGTCGTGTTGTCTGTCTCACAACAAGACAGGTGCTGACCCATCTCTCTCTGTCTCCCCCTTTCTCTGTCTCTCTCTCTCTCTCTCACTGTCTCTCTCTCTCTGTCTCCTCCTTTCTCTGTCTCTCTCTCTCTCTCTCTGTCTCTCTCTCTCTGTCTCCCCCTTTCTCTGTCTCTCTCTCTCCTCCTCTGTCTCTCTCTCTCTGTCTCCTCCTTTCTCTGTCTCTCTCTCTCTCTCTCTGTCTCTC
Organism: Coryphaenoides rupestris; assembly: GCA_002895965.2. NCBI lineage: Eukaryota > Metazoa > Chordata > Actinopteri > Gadiformes > Macrouridae > Coryphaenoides > Coryphaenoides rupestris. The sequence goes on along the minus strand of PIJE02003281.1, from coordinate 19,735 downwards.
TCTCTCTGTCTCCCCCTTTCTCTGTCTCTCTCTCTCTCTCTCTTTATTGTTATGTGTAATGAATGCTGCCAATTTATGAAACAACATCACCTTTCCGAATCTGGCAATGGAAATAAAAAATACAAATGAAACGGCACCGTGACTGGATGTGGCGGAACACGCGTATCGGTAGGGAACCGGTGCCCGGGTGGAGGGAGGCGGCCGGGGGAAGGATGCGATGTGGTCGCCTGTTCGAATCCCACCGACGACACAGACTTCTCATACTGAATGTGACATTTAGAAGAATACTGATCTTCTTTTCTAGAAGAAAAAGATGAAAATGTTCATTTCAGTGACTTTCCAGATCAAATGTGTTTATCTCTGTCTCTGGCTCTCACACACATACACACATGTTATATATATATATATTACATATTATATATATTACATATATATTCATATATATTCATATATATATGTATACATATATTCATAGATAGATAGACAGACAGACAGACAGATAGATAGATTTATAGATAGATAGATAGATAGATAGATAGACAGATAGATAGATAGATACATGTCTATGTATGTCTATATATAGACATAGATATGGTCACATAGATGTTTATCTATGTTTATCTATAGATATAGATCTCTATATGTGTGTAGATATAGATCTCTATTTGTTGTGTAGATATAGATCTCTATATGTGTGTGTAGATATAGATCTCTATGTGTGTGTGTTGATATAGATCTCTATGTGTGTGTGTAGATATAGATCTCTATGTGTGTGTGTAGATATAGATCTCTATGTGTGTGTGTTGATATAGATCTCTATGTGTGTGTGTATATATAGATCTCTATATGTGTGTGTAGATATAGATCTCTATGTGTGTGTGTAGATATAGATCTCTATGTGTGTGTGTTGATATAGATCTATATATGTGTGTGTGTAGATATAGATCTCTATGTGTGTGTGTAGATATAGATCTCTATGTGTGTGTGTTGATATAGATCTCTATGTGTGTGTGTTGATATAGATCTATATATGTGTGTGTGTAGATATAGATCTCTATGTGTGTGTGTAGATATAGATCTCTATGTGTGTGTGTTGATATAGATCTATATATGTGTGTGGAGATATAGGTCTCCATATGTAGAGCTGTAACCCTTCACCCACATCACGTCCAGCTGGGAGCCTCGTGATTGGTCGGCTGTGAGCTCATCAGGAGGAGCCAGCGACCCAACCCCCTTCTCCTCCTCCTCTCATC
>PIJE02003280.1:5000-37500 GCA_002895965.2 Coryphaenoides rupestris | reverse complement strand
AGAAATCTCTGTGTCGGCCTATCAACTATTTATCGGTCAATTTCATATTGCAATATTGTCTAAGATATTATTTTAAATAGTATTTTAATATATTGATATCAAATTATGTTTTATACAATGTGTTTGTTGTTTTCAGTTCTCTATATATCGACTCAAACCATTGTTTGCATGTAAGCTTGCAATCACTACCAGGCAATCACGAAAAAAAAAGAAGGAAATATGTAACACGCTTTCCCAGAATCATACGAGCTCATCTCTAGTCATGTAAAGTCTTTATATCGGTAATATTAGATATAACTGGGTTGGGTTAAACACTTCTTTTTTTTTGTAAGTGCAGTGGCACGGACGCTGAGTAGAATTTGCAGTGGAATTTGCATTTACTTCTCACAGATAGTACAAAAACCCTTCCTAATTAATTATACACATAAATATCCCCTGAATATTCACATGCGTTCTAAAGCTACACGTCTCTTCACAGAGTTTTATATACGGCCGTTGCTATAATGATTCAACAGACGTTTCTTTTCCAGCAGTGGTGGTGGTGATGTTGGTGTTGTTAATGGTGTGATGAGGTAGCAATGCAAAGCTGGAAGCCTTCCCTTCCCCGTTATTGTTTTTTCGTTCATGATGGGATGTCAAGCGTGTGTCATGGTAACAACAATGGAACTCCAGGGGGTCCGATTAGGGTTGACGAAGCTACCGAAATGAAAACTGTGGAGGAGGGCAGTTCGAACAGAGCAACTCCAATTTTTCTTTTTGTAAATCATCACTAAATGTTGACTTCATTTTTTTGTCTCCTTGCAAACTCTACCTTTTCAATCGCATGGATTTCAATTGAGACGCGACTGATGGAAATCCATCAAAAAACATTCATCACGTCATCTGAATGATGCTGTTCCTCAACTCTTCAGCATCCATCACCAAACTGGCCTCAGCTTTTCAGAGTGGTCGTTTTATAACGAGACCACCCGACCCCCCAGAGTTCACAGCCATCAATTTAACCCCGTGAACCTACTTAAGTGTTTACCAAGTTCAAAACAAGAGTACCTTTAGCAACATAGTCGACAGTTGTCCACCAGGCTTATCTGTGTGTGTGTGTGTGTGTGTGTGTGTGTGTGTGTCTTTGTCTCCATATACTCAACATTAGCTGTTCTCACTAGCCTCAAAGTCTCATCCACATAATCTAAACCCAACGCAGCGTCATTACTCGTGCTTGCTGATGAAAACCCGCTGAGGTTTGGTGCTACGGCGTCATCTATTCACGCTCTCGAACGCTTCCCAGCTCGCTTTGTTAAACTGGAACTGGATTGGTGGTGGCGGCTGGCGGTGGAGGAGGGGCAGGGGATGATGGGGGGAAATGTAGTTTGCGCCGCACCTGGACTCTACTACTGGACTCTACCCACCCACAGTTGATCAAAAAGAGAGTGTTGTATTTTTATTTGTATTTTTTATTTGCACCACCCAGTGCCGTGTGCATTCTCGCGGTGTGTAACTGCGTACAGTTCCACTGGAAATGTACTTGGACTTTGTCGGGTTTTTTTTTGGTTTCTTAACGCCTCCTCGAGGGAGGGGGGCAGTATATTGTAGTTGATGTGCGTATCAAAAAAAAGAACAAAAAAAAAAAACAAGAAAAGAAGAAGATGACTACATCAGTGTATTTGTTTGTGCCTTTGTCGGGTTCCGTTGGTTGGATTTGTATGTTTGCCATCCATTTTTAACCTAGGGTTGGTCTACCATGTTCCTGAACGCTAAAGCCCACACACACACACACACGTCTGCTGTGCTTCAGGGGCACACGGTACCAAATGTCTGAAACATTCTGCTCCACCCCGTTCAATATGCTTAGGCGCTTAAGTATATAACCTACAAATTTGCCAATTTTATCCTCCCACTTAATAAAGATGTCAAAAATGTTTCGCTTACCCATTTAAATAGGGGCCAAATCTTCATGGACAGCAAATGGATTGTTTTTATTATTATTATTATTATTATTAGATTATTATTATTATAATTATTATTAGATTATTATTATTATTATTATTATTATTATTATTATTATTATGTCCTTAATTGTAATCGTTTCCTTCCTCTGCGCATGACTGACATGTACAAAAGAAAAAACAACATAATAAATGGATGCAAATATAGACATATCTTCCTGCTAGTGGTCACCCATGCATCTCCACGTCATCACCCGTGGGTGTCAGGAACAGCAGACCACCCTGGGTCAGACCAATGCCTGTTCATCTATTACGTGGTCGTCTCAGTGTTCAATCTTGAATAAAAACGCTGTTTGTTTACATCATGTTTGGCCGTCGTCCGTAATTCACCGACACACACACACACACACACACACACATACACACACACACACACACACCACACACACATACACACCGCTCACACACACACCTCCCTCCACTGTGTGAATGACGTCCCCGAGAGAGAGAGAGAGAGAGAGAGGAGACAGAGAGAGAGAGAGAGAGACAGGTGGTTTTGGCAGGAAGGCATTGACCTGCACACAGAGTCACTCACTAGGGGGTAAACAGTGGGGGTTTCGCGACAAAAGAAATGCTAATGTTGACGTGGATGGACTCTGACGCTCTAGTGCTGTCCGCAACAGGCCTCAATGAAACCACAACATCGAGCACAATATAGCCACTGGGTTGGTGGGTTAAAATACAAAAGTGACATTAGCTACGTATAACAATATAGGGTTTCTACATTGGCACATAGACTAACTGCACATATTAATTAAGAGAGGATTATGTTATGGATTATAGAGGAATTGGACAGCATTGAGGTACTGGGATGGGTGAATGAATATGATCTATTGGTGCAGTGGCTGGTTAATTCCACGAGGTGGTGCAGTGGCCGGTTAATTCCAGCTCCCACTCATGTACAGTATGTACAGCATCACCGAAACCGCAGAACTTTACATGACATACTTTCACCCAGAACAAAATAACAGAAACGGATATCGTCCGCGGTCGCGCTGCTGTCTTCTGAAGCGCAGTTCCTGAATGTAAACACATGAGTTTTGGCTATGATGCAATAATAGAATTGATAATATTTCCCCCAAAGAAAGTATTGAGAAGGTGGTATGATGTTGTTAGTAATTTTTTTGTATATGTTTTTCCACATTTTTTAAATAAAATACAATAATATTAAATAGAATATATACATTTGATAAAAATATAAAACACAAAAGTACGCTGACAGCCAGGCACATATGGAAAACGTATATATGTTTAGGAGCTGTTTAGTTGTAATGCTATATAGAGCTTTCTAAATGAGCTGACCTTCCCGGACGCTAACCAGAGACACACAATCCAATTCACGAGAGAAGAGTATTTTTCCAGTTCACCGGGCAGAGAATGCGTTGTTTGCTGGACGTGCCCTAGATTAGTAGGATATGTAGGCCTACAGCACGATTAATGTGACTAATATGCCGGTTATTACCCAAAGAATAACACTATTTCAATGTGTAGACGACACAAAAGGAGGCAAGGGGTATTTAAGGGTGTCGCGGGGAAAACATCGGAGGGAAAGTTTCTGACACACACAACAGCTTTGCAAGGGTGATCCAAGGGCCACTCCCTGTGTTTGAACAGCGGCCGTCCGCCAAAAAAACGGTTCAGGGTTAGGAGATCCTGCACCACTAGACTAGACCAGACTAGAGGAGTGACCAGCCGTTCACAAGAACCTCCTGGACGGCATTGCACGCCCCGACCATATAAATGGACTCGCAGGCACACACACACACACACACACACACACATCAAGGACTGACACACACACACACACACACACACACGTCATGACACACACACACACACACACACACACACACACACACACACACACACACACACACACACACACACACACACACACACACACACACACACACACACACACACACACACACACACACACACACACACACACACACACACACGACACACACACACACACACACACAGGCACACACACACACACACACAGAGCATCATCCATTCGCGAACATTCAACCTTTGCACATTTGCAAACCTATGAATGTCACTTAAATCGTGCTTTTAAAGAAGTTGTACGGCGACACAAGCAGCACATCTGCTTTTACTTATGTATTGCTTTTATTCACACGTGCGGTTTAGTCTTATCTTAGTTTAACTCGATGGGAGGAAGGAGGAAGGAGGAAGGAGGAGACATCGTGTGAGAGTTCATTGTATCGGGGCTATCGTAAAGTAGAAAGACAAATAAAAGATGGTTCTATTCGTCTCTCTCGGTGTCCATAAATACACGTTAGGCTTGCTTTTAACAGCGTTTGGGGTTCCAACAATGAAGCCTATGTCATTGATTTGAGTCTATTGTTGAGCTAAAAGTGTAAAAGTAAAAGTGGAGTATTTCGCAAGCGTGAAACACACAAAATGACTCAAATAAACACCGTTGGCCATTTTTTTTACACACACAACAGCTGTGCAAGGGTGATCCAAGGGCCACTCCCTGTGTTTGAACAGCGGCCGTCCGCCAAAAAAACGGTTCAGGGTTAGGAGATCCTGCACCACTAGACTAGACCAGACTAGAGGAGTGACCAGAGGGCCTGTGATGTGATCGCTTCTTTCCCGGAGCTGTGGCCTCCTCCTCCGTCACAGAACCTCCCTGCACGCATTGCACGCCCGACCACATAATGGACTGCAGGCACACACACACACACACACATCAAGGACTGACACACACACACACACACACACACACGTCATGGACTGACACACACAGGCACACACACACAGACACACACACACACACATCAAGGACTGACACCACACACACACACACACATCATGGACTGACACACACAGGCACACACACACAGACACACACACATCAAGGACTGACACACACATATGCACACACACACACACAGACAGGCACACACACACACACACACACACACACACACAGAGCATCATCCATTCGCGAACATTCAACCTTTGCACATTTGCAAACCTATGAATGTCACTTAAATCGTGCTTTTAAAGAAGTTGTACGGCGACACAAGCAGCACATCTGCTTTTACTTATGTATTGCTTTTATTCACACGTGCGGTTTAGTCTTATCTTAGTTTAACTCGATGGGAGGAAGGAGGAAGGAGGAAGGAGGAGACATCGTGTGAGAGTTCATTGTATCGGGGCTATCGTAAAGTAGAAAGACAAATAAAAGATGGTTCTATTCGTCTCTCTCGGTGTCCATAAATACACGTTAGGCTTGCTTTTAACAGCTTTTGGGGTTCCAACAATGAAGCCTATGTCATTGATTTGAGTCTATTGTTGAGCTAAAAGTGTAAAAGTAAAAGTGGAGTATTTCGCAAGCGTGAAACACACAAAATGACTCAAATAAACACCGTTGGCCATTTTTTTTACACTGTGTGTGTGCGTGCGTGTACGTGCGTGCGTGTGCGCGCGAACTTTCCGCGGCCTTTTTTTTCTCCTCTCCGGTAAACGACAGCCGTCTCGACCAATCGCCGCTCCCGGTGCCGTGCGTACGTCCCGCCTCCCCCCCACCTCATTGGCTGCTCTCGATTCTCGAAAAGCGGCCGGACCAATCAGCGAGGCGCATCCCCCCCGACCCGCCGCCTCCGCCGCCCCGCCCATGCGTGTGTGTGCCGCCATTTTGTCAAGAAAGTGGAGAGCGAGTCGAGCCCTCCCCTCCCCCTCCTCTCCCGCCCGCCGCCTTCTTCCCTCCAGACCTGCAGTTTTTTATCGTGCAATGGACGGGTGAGTAGCGGAGAAGCGCGTTTAAATGTCTTATAATGTCGCGTTTAGTTTCGCGTTGAGCGGCTTTTTTGTGTCGCGCTTGCTGTTCGTTGGACTCTCTCGTCCGTGTGTGTGTGCGTGTGTGTGTGTGGACGTGTGTGTGCGGACGCGGACGTCGAGACCCCCGCGCGCGGTTTCGTTCTCCGCTACTTGGCGACAAAGTTGGAGTTCGAACGCAAACAGTAGCCCGACGTTGGTTAGCAGCACGGAGCTAACGTACTCACCGCCGATCGTTACTGACAAGCTCAACAGCATGTTTCGTAGTAGTTGTTGTTGTCGTTGTTGTTCTTATTCGCACACGTTACAGGCGTTGGGAACGAAATAAATGGTTTAAAACAAACACACCAGCAGAACAACAGACTTTGCAGCGCAGCCGTGGGTTTTTTTTTCCCTCCTTCTTATGCTGACGATAACATTGCGTCTTAAATCACGAATCGATCCTACGATCCTACACCAGTGTTCGCGTCTCGTTCTTTAATAGAGGCTTTTGTAACCCTTTATGTATTTATTTATTTATTTTTGTAAATAATTGTTGCAATGGGGTTTTTTTTAATTAATTGTACATACTTTTTTTAAATAAATATAAAATCTAATTAATTTTACATAGGTTTTTGTAAATAAATCATTTGTAATAATCTTTAGTTATGTTTTGTCATTAATTTAACAAAAACATGTTTTTTAACGTATATTCTAATTAATTGTACATTTTTTTTAAATAAATAATTTGTCATTTTCGTACCAAAAAAAGTAAGTGTTTTTTTTAATATATATATTAATCTCTTTATGCTGGCGGTCCCTCGGCCGAGGCAACGTGTCTCCTCACTTCCGCATTCACGCGTTTCCTTGTCGTTGTGCACCGCAGCCTTGCAACTGTGCAGGCCCTAAACCCACCTACCCAACTAACTAACTACCCAACTAACTACCTCCCTAACTAACCAACTCCACGGTGTGTTCATTTATATCCATTGATGTGTTTTGTGTCTCCACCACACAGCCGCCTAAACGCTGATCTGTACCCCCTGGGATCCGGCTACGTCCCTGAAATCGGGTAGGTACCCCATCTCATCGTGTGTGTGTGTTATCTTTTTCTGTGTTTTGCCCAATTCTGGAGGGGCTAAATGTCGTTTTAATTAACAAAAGAAAGAAGGAAACACGTTTTTCTCATGAGACTCATCATGCAGATGGAATGACATGTGCAGAGAGTAACAGGGGCGGGACCATCTGGGTCAAATCAATTATGATTATTCGTAGGAATCGTGTTGTGATTGATCCAAAGCTGTAAATGTTTAGATGTCGAAATGACATAGTCAAAATATTGACCTTTTCTGATAGTTGAGTCCTCGCCTTTCCTGAATTTGGTGATTTGCATGGACACTCAATTCTGAAATGAGGAAGTTGTGGATCAACTGTATTAGACGTGTAGTTTATCTTATTATTATTAGTGTCGTTAATACATGTTTACCTACAATATAACATGTCTTCTGAATCGTGTAATTTCACTGCTGAATTCATCATGCCACGCACTTCATAAACCTCAAATATTTGCTTAAATGTTGGTGAACTGCATCACTGACATTTGTGTTTCTTTTACAGCGGTGTCCATGACATATCAGTTGGCACAAAGGTAGGCCTGGTTTAAATTATCTCTCTACTCCTGTATTCTGTCCACTTCTCATCTACCCAAATCTGACTAAACTGGGTCTCGCGTAAACTCTTACAAGTGGTTTCTCCTCTAATTCTGCATTTGTTCAACGTACTCTCCCCTGTGTGATGAGTTGGCAGAGGAATGTCATTAAAGATTGATGAAGAAAACCTAGGTTGGCTATAAAAAGCTGCTGCGTGGTGAATAACGGGATAATAGCTTGACATTTACATTAATTATTTGTGGCTTTGCGCCGTGCACCTATTGAATGTAGACTAAGGCCGTTTTCACATGGGACCGTGTTCGCATATAGCTCGCTGGTTTCTTTGGAGCGTGAAGAAAACCTGGCTTCTGCCCAAGTCTTGTAACGTAGGACAGCGTTGTTTTTTTTTTAGCGATGCAGCACTCAGCCACTGCTTGTAAAACAGACTGGGAACCTGTGTTTTGTCTTTTTTTCTTCATTTAATCTGAACTGTGTTTAGATTTTCATTCCAAGTGGGTTCTTGTTGACCTAGCAAGCTTGCGTTCGTGTAAGTAAATATGCTTAAAGAGAAAACCAGTTTGTCTGCAGCCAATTACTGTTGCCTGGGACCTGCGTAACCCATAAAAGGAGCCTGTTAAAGATGTCTGCTGGGTTACCAGGTGTTGGGGGCATTAAACAGGTTTTTAGTGCTGCATACGTTGCCTCCCTCCTACGGCTTCTACATCCTCTTGGTCAAAGGTCTGTTTGTTTGTTTGTTTGTAGTTGTCACTGTTGTTGGAACAATTCCCTGCGGAATGGCTCACCCAGAGAGCAGACGCTCAAACATGTGAAACCCCACTCCCCTCTCGCCCATTCATGAGCTGTTACCTATTCATCAGACACCCTTTGTTCTTAAAATGACGACAATTGGACTCTTCAGTTTCCAATCGATACCTGTGATTAGAGAGCAACCACACCCGATAGTCATTGTCCTCGGCGCCCCCCCCCAGGTGCTGGGAGAGTCCTGTTGTAGGGGTACCCCCCCCCCCCCCCCCTCTTTGCTAGAGTTTGCTGTTATACCGTCTGGGCCTAGCGTCTGGAACGCTGCGGTCGCATTCCAATCTTCTCTAATGTGGCACAATTCCCATCCCTACCCCCCTTTCCCGTGACTGGGGCCGGCCAGTGCATAAACAAGCAAGTACCTGCCTTGTTCTTCGTGTGCCGGCTAGCAATAGTTCACCGCCCCCCCCCCCCCCCCCCCTGAGCTCAAGGCAACCAGGCGAGAGGGAGAATGTGTGTGTGTGTGTGTGGTGTGTGTGTGCAGAACAAAGAAGGCCTTTGGTATCTCGCATTACCTGCTGTCGTCGGAGGCTATGGTTTTCTCCCCCCCCCCCCCCACACACACACACCCCCCCCCCCCCCAACGCCTACCAGAGGGCATTGTAGCTGCAGCGACACCCAACCGACGACATTCTTCCAATTAAGTTTCTTAAAGTCACATTGGTGGTGCATGTGGACTTAATTTACGACAACGTCACTCCCCCCGACTACCAGGTGTCTAGCGGTGTGTGTGTTGCGGGGGGGGGGGGGGGGGACGGTTTCTGAACAAAGGGACTCAACACTCCTGAGTATTTGCGTTTGTATCGCCCCCCTCGGGTTACCCTGTAGTCCTACTGTGTTGGCCAGCCTTCGCTGTGCAAACAAAAGATCGGGAGCCGGTACTCGTTGGGCAGGTTTATGTGAGGGCTCACGTGGCTCGGGTCGTGCGGTAACCAGTTAATTTACCGGCCCTGTGTGTGCCTTTCTCCCTCTCACTGCCTCAGATTGTCGTCTAAGAGCTGCAGGTAGGCCGTTCGGACGCTACCGTGGCTTTTTTTTCTTTCCACATGCATTTGCCTCGATTTGCGTTGCATGCATTTGCCGCCCTCCAATTTATGCTTTATTTCTTATTTTCCCCTCCATGTAGTTTTTGTGTGTGTGCGCCCTACAGTGGTTCTGTAGTGACTTAGAGAGAGGCGTGGGGGGTGGGGTTCTGGGGAAGTGAGTTTGCAACGCTTGCAGACACTGAACAATGAGCATCAGTCTCGCAGGAAGCCACCATGGCCCCTGGAAGTCGGGCCTGGTCTTAATCTGCTTCCTGTTTGGGGTTTGGTTGCGGGGATCTGGCGCTCTTGTGGGCGGTGATCGTGACTGCGTCATCGGGGGGTCGGGACGGAATACTTTTCAGTTTTTCCCATGGCTCGCTCTCTGCGCCCCACGCATCAAATCAGGGTTTGTTTTTGGAGAGGAGGATGAGGAAGGGGGCGGCGGGGGGGGGTTTGGGGTCTTTCTCAGAGGGCCATGTTTGTACACTCCCCCCGTGCATCAGTTTGCGTTAAATGCCTTTCTGTTTGTATCATCCCATGCCGTACTAAACATGTTGGTGTTGTTGCTGCTGCTGGTCGCATACTATCAGATGTTTTGTGTGGTTTTTATTTTATCTGGTAAACTCGGTGGCACCGGATTCTTCCTAACAACCAAACAGAATGTCAGGGATGTTAGCTCGCCACTTTCACTTGTCTTAATTTGAGGCCTGCCCTGCCTGCCTCCCCCACCTCCACTCTCATGTGCGCGGCCGTCCAGCCAGGAGATAAAGAGGGGCTGTTTGCGTGCCGGGACCTCGACGTCAACGTTAGCGAACCATCTGGAAGTCAAAGGCTAGTTTATGACAGCCACCTAACGGCTCAATGTTTGTGTTCCCATGGCAAACGACTCCAACCGACCCCAGACCACCTCCTCTTCCAGGGGGGGGGGGGGAAGATTACAAAACGACACCAACATTCCTGCGGGGGGGGCAGGACTACCAGAAACCCGTGTCCACCTAGGAACCAGATTACTACTTTGTCCCGTCCAGACCATGTTGTTGTGGTGTCCTCCATCCCTGAGGGTGTGTGTGGTGGTGTGTGTGTGTGTGTGTGTGTTGGTAGTGTGGTGTGTGTGTGTGGTGTGTGTGTGTGGTGTGTGTGTGTGTGTGTGTGTGTGTGTGTGTGGTGTTGTGTGTGTGTGGTTCACAGACAATTCCCCCCCAGTCTGTGGCGCCCAACAGGACCTCCATTGTGGAGTGACAGAGCCTAAGGCTGCTGAGCTGCTCCTTGTGACTGCCGCACTTCATTGCACACTCGGCTGCTTCACGAGAACAGCAGTTTTTATTCCCTTTATTTATTCAGTGAGGGACTGTGGGCCAGAGCCGGGCCTGTCTATGAAGACACTACAGAAGTGTGTGTGTGTGTCTGTGTCGTATCTCCTCCTCCTTCAACCCAGAAGGTTTCAATATGCCTCCGCACTTGTGGACGTGCCTTGTAATGGAATGACAGTCCTCCGCTATAACGACGGAGACGGCTCGCCTGTCTCTGCGGCCTTTAAGCAGTAAAGACGGCACGAAAAAAAAGACACGGTCTGTTGTGAATGGGACAGTCTTGTCAGCGTGACACTAATGCCGTGCGGAAGAGGAAGGAAGGAAGGAGGGGGTGGGGGTAGCGCGGCGCGATAGCGGGCGTATATATACTATGATTATAGTCGCGTTCGAAGCGGGGGCTGTAATATCCCTGCCATTACACGAGATGACTGTATTCTCCCCGTGAGAGGAAGTGGGCCTGTCTGCCCCCTGTTGGCTGGCTGGCTGGCTGGCTATCAGATGGCTTCCTGCGCCTTCTCCTGTCGCACAATAGCCGCTGTAACGTGAGCGCGGTCTGCCCTCCACCTGCTGCACAGAGCCTTCAGTGTTGGAGCCGCCGAACTGAATCCTTTTGTTTTCTTTCTCTTTTCTCCCCCCCTCTCCCTCTCTCGCTGTCTCTCTCCCGCTTTCTCTTTGCAGAGGGGATCCGACGAACTCTTTTCTTCCTGCATATCAAACGGGCCCTATATCATGAGCTCAGGTAGGTGACGTGGCCCGGGAGGGAGGGAGGGAGGGAGGGCGGGCGGGTGGGGATGAGTAGCCAGCCATCCACGTCTTTATTATTGGAGTGCCTGTTGTCTTTTGTGTGGTGTGGTTGGTGTTTAGTGTTTCCGTGGCGACGGTGATCCATTATTCACCAGGCGCCAGGGCCTTCTGTTTGTCCTGCACCCTCCTCCGATCGTATCTCACGTGTTGTTCCTCTGCTCCCCCCCCCCCCCTCCCCCCTGTAGCCAATGGCAACGACAGCAAAAAGTTCAAAGGTGACATCCGGAGCCCCGGTGTGCCGTCGCGCGTGGTTCACCTGCGCAAGCTGCCCAACGACATCAACGAGACGGAGGTCATCAGTCTGGGCCTGCCCTTCGGCAAGGTCACCAACCTGCTCATGTTGAAGGGGAAGAACCAGGTATGGATGGATGGACGGACGGACGGACGGACGGACGGGGTCCTCCCGGGAGTCTCTGCTGCTTCAGGGAGCAACAAAGGCTCTATATGCAAAAATCATGAATTCCTTCTCAATGCTGACCCCTGTGGGCCGGTAAGGGAACTGCAGCCTTCGCAAACTCCTGCAGTCAGAAGCACTGGACTGAGCGCCGTGGGTTGAGACAACAAGAATAATAAACTAATGTTGGTTCAAATCAGGAATAAACCTTGTATAAATTTAAAAGCGATGAAAAAGCTGACATTTTTGCCTTTATCAGCACTTACACGTCACTTCCTTTCATTTTTCCCGGCAAAACCGACAAGATTCAAATGTATAGGGCTGTTCTACGCAACAGTCAGGGAAGGTCTAATTTTTTAAGTTTTATCAACATAATTTCAAATGGATCTGTGCAAAATGGAACATCCTACATTTGGTCCTTAAAGGAATTCATGATTCTTGCATACCTGACCAGTTTGTTTGTTTTTAAAGCGTACATTGTGTAAGTAATACACATAATCGAGCATCTTCTGTGTACTAAGGATCCTCAATTTCTGGAAAAACTGATTTGTAGTGCAGACAGACTGTTACCCGGTTGATGGGGAATCATTGTTAACAGAGCCATGCCCCCCCCCCCCACCTCCGACATGTAGGCGTTCCTGGAGCTGAACAGCGAGGAGAGCGCCCAGACCATGGTGAGCTACTACTCCTCCGTCACCCCGCTGATCCGGACCACCCAAGATCTTTACTGTCGTCCAGTACTCCACCCACAAGGAGCTGGAAGACCGACAACGTCCCCCAACCAAGTGGTTAGGAGGCGCACACACACACACGCTCGTACACGACACCAACACAGCCACACACACGCTCGTACACGACACCAACACGCACGCACGTGTGATTACCAACATTTGTTGTTCGCGCTGTCGTCTTGGAAACGGCGCCCACAGTTGAAACGTGTTGACCAAATCACAGGCTCCTTTTTTTTTCTCTTCTCTTCTGTGTCCTCCCGTGAGCGAGCGTTTTTTATTCTTCCTCGTGGGGAAATCTCGCTTTGCGTTGGCTGGTGTCGGCCTTCTGCCTACATATTGATTACACGTTAAATAAGCAGACTTTGTGTTCTAGTATTGAGTGGCGACTGACACTTTTTCTTTTTGGGGGGGGGGAAATCAATGACTATGCAAATGTGGGGCATTCCAGTGCTCCCCAGCCCTTCTTTGGGAGGGTAATCTGTTGGGGTGATTTGCATGCGTTTGCATACTGCGCTCTGTAAGTGCAGGGTCCCCTGGTGGCATGGATATAGTGGGAAATATACTGTTTAACCAAAGGCTTAAACAATAACACCACGCTCTTCCCCCGGCCAACAGGATGCACTCTTGTAATGTAGACACACACACACACACACGGATGCCCCTGTGACAACACAACTAATTATGTCGTGTTTGTTCTGCAGCGCGCCCAAGCAGCCCTGCAGGCGGTCAACGCCATCGACGGCGAGGTGGTGGGCGACATGGGCTGCCCGATGTCCCAGAGCCCCGTGCTGAGGATCATCGTGGACCACCTGGTCTACCCCGTCACCCTGGAAGTGCTCTACCAGGTACACACTCACAGTTGGGTTAATATAACGGCCGTGAACGCTACAGGTCTTCCTAGAAGTAATGTGTTTCTTCATACTTGGCACCACAGCAGATTCCCCGCAAACAAGTCTTGACAATTAAGTGTGTTTAGGCGGGAAAGGAGCAATTAACGCGCGGCAATTACCGATGCACCAGATAATTGCTTTTCCCGTCTTGCCCAACGGCTGTTGTCTCCGTTCTGTTTACTGTGTCGAGTTGAAAGCGACTCTGATTAATTACCTATTTTATTCCATCAATGCTAGTTATTTCACAATAGCCTTTGTATTTATTCTTATTTTTGTTCACCGCTACGACTCACTACGTTCTCTCTCTCCCCCATAGATTTTCTCCAAGTTCGGCGTGGTGCTGAAGATCATCACCTTCACCAAGAACGGCCAGTTTCAGGCTCTGCTGCAGTACGCCGACGGCATGGCCGCCCAGCACGCTAAACTGGTGAGACGACGGCTCCCGGCCGACCTCGGACCACACACAAACGCGCACGCAGGCACACACACTCACCTCTTCACCCCCCCCCCCCACCTCCTCCCCGTAGTCTCTGGACGGCCAGAACATCTACAACGCCTGCTGCACGCTGCGCATCAGCTTCTCCAAGCTCACCAGCCTCAACGTCAAGTACAACAACGACAAGAGCCGCGACTACACCCGGCCCGACCTGCCCACCGGCGACTCCCAGCCCCCCATCGACCACCAGGCCATGGCCGCCGCCTTCGGCATGACACCGCTGCACGCCGGTGAGTGTCCAGAGTCCCTCGGACAGCCCTGCCCTCTCCCCCCTTAATACAATTGAGTTAATCTGAATTATAACACGGGAACAAGTTTGGTAGACCTTTCCAAGAAGAGCACGTCACTGTCACTTTAACCGGGTACTTGGCTTGATAGTTTCTTACTTATTGTCGAGTGCTTTGTTGATAATGAGGAACTTCTGAAAAACCCGCAAGCCTCACCCTTGCTTCCTGCCCATGTGTTCCTGGGTGATGGCAGGCGGGGTCCACACCCTTCCCCCCCCACCCAACTTCCTGTTGTGTTGTTCTCCTAACTGACGTTTCGCCGCCTTCTCCACAAGCTCCAGGTCTCATCTCCGCCTCTCCATACGGCGCCCACGGCTTCCCGCCCGCCTTCGCCATCCAGCAAGCAGGTGAGTCCAGCGACGCATCTGATCTCTGTCTCTGTCTCTGTGTGTGTGCAACTATCTCTCTGGCTGTCAGACCCAACCCAAACCGTTGCATCGTACAGGTTCAAGCAAGTTCACTTGACTGACTGCTCCAGCCTGAAGACACTGTTAAAAAAGAAAAGGGCTTTTATGATTCATCTATTGGAGTCATGCGTGCCGTTTCTCAGCCCTCGTTATGCTACATCGACAAGAGAAACCGAAAACACATTTTGAAACAAAACATGATTTATCTCGCAATTATTCCCTCTGTTGCCCAGTGCTCAAGGCCATCTCTCTCTCTGTGGGCTGTTGGGTCGTCTTTGTTCCCGTGGGAGCTGATGCTAAACGGTTGTGTGTGTGTGTGTGTGTGTTTGTGTTATCCCCCCCCCTGCAGGTCTGTCGGTGGCCGGCATCCCGGGTGCCCTGGCGTCCCTGGGCGTCGGTCACGGTAGCATGGCCGCCGCCGCCGCCGCCGCAGCCAGCCGCCTCAGCATGTCGGGGCTGGCCACGGCCGGCGGCCACAACGTCCTGCTGGTCAGCAACCTGAACCCAGAGGTCAGTGCCCACTTCTAGTCGTCCCCCCCCCCCCCCCCCTATTGAGTCTCAGTGCAGAACGTTATGAAAAATAAAAGAATGGAAAGATTACCATTGGAGTACCCTATGGTGTACTGGCCTCCAGACATCAGAGAGGTCTCTCGTCGTCGTCGTTGTTGTTGCTGTGGGGGGCCCTAGTCAGACCCAGACGAGGGCCGTTTTTGGTTAAGAACAGTGGGGTCTTCGCACGGTACCCCCCACACCCCCCCTCCTCTCTCCAAAGACCTCTCCTCCTTTTGTGTTTGACCAAACCTGCTGCAATTTCCAACTTTTTTTTGCTCACTGAATTTTTGTATTCATTTGAAGTTTATTCAAAACACTAACTTCTTATTTTTTTTAATCTTGCCATTTCATATCTTCATTTTTGCCCCATTAGTTGAAATCATTCCTGAGTTGTTGGGGGAGACAAGAGTACTTTTTCCAAAGAGAGGCGCGGCAGGAACCTTTTTTAATTTAAGATCCCGCAGAATTATTGTCCGATAGATGTGTGTGTGCGCGCGTGTGTGTGTATACATAAGCGCTCGAGTGTTGCTTTTAACATCACAGACGAGAGGGGCAAGTGACTTAATTTGAATACTTAAGTGTTACGTTTAAGACCGGAGGCTAATGGTGTTCGCATCTTAAGTCCGCCAGCGATTTGTCTTCATTATTAATGACCTAAATGTTCCGGTTTTTTTTAAAAGCTAAAGTCCACCACGATGATTTTTGCTCCATCTGTCTTAACGTTAATACTTGACCGTGCAGGGCATGTAGTTTAACAAAAAAAACAACCAAAAAAAGTACTCATTGTCTCTGCCATTTTCTGTATTTCATTGTTAATCTTTTTTCTCTTCTGTTTCTCCTAGTGTTCCCATAGTGCCAGTGCATTTTAATTTAGCCAACTCAGCTGTCTGAAGCACTACGTTTCTTTGTGTATACTGACCGTGTTTTTTTACTTCCCTCTTCTTTTCTCTCTTCTCTCTCTCTCTCTCTGTTTTTTATTTTTTAAATCTCCCAACCCCAACTCTCCCTCCCTCCCTCGCTCTCGCTCTCTCTCTCTCCCCCCCCCCCCCCCTCTCTCTCTCTCCCCCCTCTCACCCTCTCACCTGAACTCTTGCCAACTGACTGCACGCCTGATGGCCAATTGTCCCACCCCCCCCCCCTTCAATCTTACCCTTTCATTACCCTCAACTGCCCTGACCCACCACCCCCCCCTCTCAATTTGGACGCCATCCATCGACTGAAACCATGACCCCCACCCACCCACCTCTGCCATCATCACCACCATCACTTTTCCATCTGTCCTCTCTCCCTCCCTCCCATCCTCCATCTCCATTCATCCCCCTCTCTCTCTCTCTCTCCTCATCTCTCTCTCTCTCTCTCTCTCTCTCTCTCTCTCTGTTGCTCCCTTTATTTGCTCTCCCTTCACCCCCTCATCATCCTCCTCCTCTCTTGTTCTGTCTTTATCTCCTCTGTCCATTCTCTCTGCTCCTCCCCCCTCCCTCCCTCCCTCCCTCCCTCCCGTCATGGTACTGTGGCCTTCCTGCGGACCTCGCTGCCTGTGGCCTGCGGACATGTGCCGACTCCACTCCACTGTCCTCCACTCCGTTCCGTCTCTTTTCCCCCGTCCCCTCCCCTGTCCCCTGCCCTCCGTCTCCCCCTGCTGTCTCTAAAGAGCGTTACGCCACACTGCCTCTTTATTCTTTTCGGTACGTTGTCATCCTTTCATCTCTTGTTTTTATTTAATTTTTTTATTACTACTACTACCACTACTACTACTACTACTACTGCTGTTACCAGACGAGGTGGGCTTGTCTCGCATCATGTGTCGCTAAAAAAAGGATATAAAAAAAAAAAGGGAGAAACAAATAATTTCCAAGTTTACAAAAGTCAATCTCCCAGTGGGTTTGTATGACCTGTTCTGGTAGCTGTGGGTTGGTTTGTGTGTGAATGTGTGTGCGTTTGTGGAAAAGACAAAGTAAGACAAATGCCACTGAAAGTGGCAGCATTTCACTAGATCGACTGGGCTTCCATTTCCTGTCCACTGGCGTCCTGACAATATTTGTTGTATTTCCTCCTCTGAAATACGAGCGTCGGGATGAGCAGGAACATTGCGCTAATCCCAATGAAGGAACGGCGACGGCACGCTGCGCCAAACCGCAAAGCCGCCTTTGATCCAATTAAGTCACGGAAACTCGCTTGAAACGGCGTTGGTGCTGGCAAGCTGACCGCTGGCTGGCAAACTGACCGTTTACGACGCGAGAGATGTTGAAATGCTGCTGCTTTGTAGTGCGCACCGGCAGACATGTCCCTGGGATTATGTCGCTGTGTGTCTCCCTCAGTTTGTCTTCTTAGTTTTCCTTTACGGAGGTATGTGCATGGTTTTATTTAGTCCAACTCCCTCACCTGCATGGCTACCTGTCAGACCCCCCCCCCCCCCCCCCCGTCTGTCCAGACATCACCTCCCTCGCCCTCATTTTCCCACTTGATTTTTGTTTTTCTCCCCATGCCAAATCACAACCTCCTTCCCATACACCCCGTAAAATATTAGTATTAGTAGACGTTTCCAGAAGAGTTTTAGAGCTCCTAATGCCATGTAGACGGAAGCTTTTACAGTAGTCTTAATCCAACTACGGTTGTTACGCCAGTAATATACAAAAGAACAGCCAGTTTTGAGTCAGTTTTGAGATGTACCCGTGTTCTTTGCTGTGATTGGTTGTGTGACTCGTCGCTCAGCTGTGTGTGTGCGTGTGTGTGTGCGTGTGATGCTGCTCTCCCCCCCCGGTTGGCTGCGATGTGCCTTGTGACCCCCGTTGTTTGTCTCCCCCCGCCGCCAGGCGTGTACGGCGACGTGATGAGGGTCAAGATCCTGTTCAACAAGAAGGAGAACGCTCTGATTCAGATGTCTGACGGCACCCAGGCTCAGCTAGGTAACCGACCGACCCCGTCCTACCGCACACCCACGAGCCCGAGCCGTCCCCATACTCGCTCTGCGCTGTTTCGTGCCATTTCCTTAAAAACAAACCGATGAATTGTCCCCTTTTTATGACGTCTAGTGTTGAGCACAGGATAACGTTCTCCATCTATTACTTTTAAGAATTGTTTCTTTTAAGCTGCCTTTTAAGCGTAAAAATCTTTTAGAATTTGTCTTTTTTCCTCCTGCCAGAGTAGAAAAATCTACTCGCCAACTTATTTTAATGTAACCCTGAATTTATTGTCCCTGCCAAATGGTCAAATCTGTCTGCCAAAGCTGGCAGGTTTTAATTCTGGACCCTCTGAACACTGGAGATATATATTGTGGGCAGGATTCCTCACATATCCTTGGGGAATGCGTCATAGTACGCAACAAGGAATATATTTTGGGTATCCTAGTTTTGGGCCGTCTAGAACTATATCTGTGGTTTGGCTTTTTCTAACGTAACCATAACCGTGTGAATCCCTCGGCAGCCATGAGTCACCTGAACGGCCAGCGGCTGCACGGCCGGGCGATGCGCGTCACCCTGTCCAAGCACACCACCGTGCAGCTGCCCCGCGAGGGCCACGAGGACCAGGGCCTCACCAAGGACTACAGCACCTCCGCGCTGCACCGCTTCAAGAAGCCCGGCTCCAAGAACTACTCCAACATCTTCCCGCCCTCCGCCACCCTCCACCTCTCCAACATACCGTAAGCCGTCCCGTGTGAATGATCCGCGGCTCAAATCCCCTCGACTTGTCCCAAGACGTTGCGCTGCAGGCGATCGTTTTTAATAACTGTTGTGGTAGTCGAGGCTTTTCACGGCAGTATGTTGGCAACCGCAGAAGGACGACTTTATGAGCTAATGGGCGCAGTTGTCGTCATTGTTGTTGTGCTCATCTCCATTCTCTGTTTGTATTGCAGGCCTGCGGTGGTGGAGGATGATCTCCGGGGACTGTTGGCCAGCTCCGGCTCCACCGTCAAAGCCTTCAAGTTCTTCCAGTGAGTGCCAACTTGCGTTCCGTATTGCGGTCTTTGACTCTGGGAGGCCACGGCCCGAGTTCAATCCATTTTGATCAAGGGTGCGCTGAAAAGCCCCTGTGCTTCTACCTTTTATCCAAGAACCAGATTAAGTTTGAGCAACTTTTTGAAGACTTCGCCCACTCCCCCAAACCCCTTGACATTTGTGAATTTGAGAAAATTCAAGGTCTTGAGGTCTTGGAAGTCATTGAAAGTGCTTGAATTTATATACTGTATATTTATCAAGAATAGAAATCAGAAGGTAATTTATTAGTTTTACTTGATTGTCTGAGCTTTTGTAAAGCCTGCCAGGTCTCATTATAAACATTCTCCGTATTGTAACAGTAATTATCCTATGTGACGCGAGTTGAGTCCTTGAATTTGAGGGACTTGGCCTGGAAAGTCCTTGGGTTTGATGTTAAGGGGGATCTGGGAAGAACCCGGTTATTCCAGGTTACCCGCTAACCGCCCGACCTCTTTCTCTCCCTCCCCTTCCAGGAAAGACCGCAAGATGGCTCTGATTCAGATGGGCTCGGTGGAGGAGGCCATCGAGTCCCTCATCGAGTTCCACAACCACGACATGGGAGAGAACCACCACCTCAGAGTCTCCTTCTCCAAGTCCACCATCTAGCGCCCTCCCCCCCTCCCCTCGCTCTCCCCCTGCCCGCCGCCCTCACCCAAGTGCCCTTACTTACTTCTCCCCCTCCTCCGGCCAGCCCGGTCGTTCCGGAGAGTCGCCCGCGTTCCTTCCCCGGTCTCCTCTCTCTCTCTCGTCATTCCCCTGTCGTCGCTCGCTCTTGCGATTGGCCGACCGACCGACCGACCGACCAGTCAAGTCTTAAGTTGAACGCGGGCGACCCTCCGCGGCGACGCAGCCGGTCCCCGGGGAGGTCAAGTAGGGCGGGCCTATAGACTGTCACTTTAGACCAAAACGCTTTAGAAGACGACACCATCCACCGCCACCGTCTGTGGATCTGTGGATGAGGCCGCCGCTCCACGCTATACACACACACTTCAGCATTCCTCGACTAGTACTATGACCCTTAAACTAGATACTATATTTAGATTTATATGCGTCTAATGTGTGCCTTTTTTTTATTTTATTATTATCGAAACGCCACTTTTGAAAACTATTTGGCCAGTCTGAGGGAGGGAGTCTTTGGGACGGTTTCTTTTCCTTTTCCTTTAATTCCTTTAGTTTGATTTGGGGTTTTTTTTTATATCAAGTTGTAGCTTCTTCACATATAAATCTATATATATATATATATATAAAAATATATATATACACACACGCAGAACCGATACCACTATATCACCTCGCAGCACGCCGCTTGGCTGAGGGAGTGCCTCACGTTCACTGGTCTCGTGCCTTACAACCCCCCCCCCCCCCCCCAGTGGCGGCGGCGGCCTGGCTGCCCTAAGCATCGCGTAGGCTTCACGTATAGAAAGGTCTCAGGATTCAGTCCCGCCCCAGTGTGCTTTGGTGGAGGACAACGAGGGCCCTTGTGTCCTCTTGTCCTCGTTCTATTGTTTACTGAAGAATCAGAAATACTTTGTTTGAAATCCAAGTGCATTCGTACACACACACACACATATATATAAATATAACCCCCTCCCTCCCTCCACAGTATACATGCCTTTAGAAACGTATGAATGTAATTCAAATAGATGGTGCATATCCTATATCTTTAAAGTGCTGTAGTTATGTTTTAGGGGTGTGTGAGTGTATGTACGTATGCGTGTGTGTGTGGGGTAGGAGTCGCAGCTGACCTCTGTGCATTTTAAAGTTCCAGTTTATCGCTCCGTACCACCGGGAGCGCCGGAGGCCTCGTGCTACACGTCTCTACCATATATATATATCTATATCTATATCTCTATTAGCGGGACACCGTTCTTTTTTGCTTAGTCCTTCATATCCACTTCTTTTTTTTGTGTACGTTTTAGTATTTACGCACGTATTGCCTATATACTGTATTCTTTATCCATGTGTAGTGGGGCTGGGCGTGACGACGACGACTACGACGGCCATGTGCCTTGAATTCCCAAATTTTGAACGACCAGGCGGTGAAAGATCCCCTCGTTCCCGGCGGCCTGAGCAGATGCCTTTTTTATTTTATTTTTTCCTTTCTTTCTCTTCCCCCCCCCCCTCCTATTGCCGGTTTCTTTTGCGTCCCGGTATCCCAGCCTTTTGTTGCCGTGGTGACACGCATGGATACGGATGGCCGCGTGGGCTAAACCAATCGTGGCCACCGACGTCTGTTATGATTTTATTCGTTGGCTCGTGTATTTTTTTCTTCTGTTTAGTTAGGTTTTTTTTCGGGGGGGGGGGTGGGGGCGGGGTTATTTTATACATGCGTCCCCGTATCTCTGGCTCGAGTCGGGACAATTTTTAACATTTTGTTTTTATTTTACGTTTATTTCGCGCACTTTGTCCTTGTAGGTGCTGGTTGACATCACGCTTAAAGTCTTAAAATGGTCGTCACATTCCCACGTTAGTCCAAGGATGGGAGTGGAGGGGGGGGACAGATTCACTCAGTTTCTATTTTTGTAAAAAGAAAGAAGAAAAAGAAATTAAATTTATGCATGATGGAACGTTTCATGTAGCGACAGACGGTTATTGCTGTTACATGTTCTTATCTTTATGTACCCCAGAGATAATATTGCCGTCTCCTTCAACAAATGTACTCTTTGTACGTCGCTCTGGATAAAAGCGTCTGCCTAACGCCCCCCAAATATAAATGATTTATTTTCCAAGTTCATACACCTTGGAACCTTTGACCTTTGGCGACCTTTCCACATTTAGCATTCCGTTTCTAAACCGATGAACTGGGAACACGAAAACTGAAGCAGAGTCCAGAATAGATTAGTCATTAGCAAAGTGTCAACAAGTACAAGTAAAACGTTGAATAAATAAGTCGAACAAAAATGAAATAAAATGAATGGGGGGGGTCGGCAGAGGCCGTGGAAAACATTTAAAAGGTGTTAACCGATACAGAGCAGCGGCTGGAGAGCGCAGAATAGAAAGAGACTGAAACCAAAAGGAGATGAAGAAGGAAACAAAGATTTATTGAAGGCGGGGGGGAGACAGTCGAGCGGGAGACGGTAGCGGAGGGCGCACACACATGTATACATACGTCCATACATACACATACATGTACGCTTGTGTTTAGATAGATTTAATGTCTTTGTGGTACAAAAATTGTCTTCACAGCTCTAGAGAGTGTTGCACATTGCACCGTCTTATCAAAATATACACGTTTTTGTATGTAAAGTGGATATACAGAATCCAAATGATTTTGTGGTACAAAAAAACAAAACACAAATATATACAACCGTCAACCCCGCTTCGTATAAGGCTTAACCCCTCCCCCTGCCCCCCCATATATATTTAGATATAAAACCATGACAAACGAAAGCTTTTAGCATCAAAAGGACAGACCTACGTGGCGCCCGACGCCGTCGACGCGCGGCGGTCCATCGAGGCGCCCGTTCTAACACCAACAAAAAGGCCTTTTTTTTTTAACGTTAAATCGAAACTAGACAGGTTCAGAGTACAGTATAACAACTAGTAACTTGCAAGGCGGCTATTTAAATTTCAGGTGACATCGTCCCAAGGCGGGGGGAGATTACGTTGGTCGGGGATAATCTATTCATATACATATATATATATATATATATATATATATATACCCCAAAAAGAAGTGGACGACTTAACGTGGAAAGAGAGAGAGAGCGCATAACAGATCACAACCGTGGGAAGATAACACAAGAAACCGCTGGGGTCATAGATACTTTGGTCCGTATAACAGCAATAACCGTCTGTCGCTACATGAAACGTTCCATCATGCATAAATTTAATTTCTTTTTCTTCTNNNNAATCGCCCACGGCTACTTTTGGCCTTGGCCCTGCGACCGACGGGCCTCGCAGCTGCTTGTGAATGACTGACTGGTTGACTGGCTGGCTGGCTGGCTGGCTGTTGTGGATGTGGCGCCATCTGTGGTCGTCTGCGGTCAGTTCCGGGCCTCCGACGAGGATCAACACGGATTCTGCTCTGATTAGTGTTCAACGACGTCTGGGTTCGAGTCGATGTTTTCTGTATTTATACATGAACACAGCCGGCCGATGGGCGGTAATGTACAGTATGTGTACATTACTCAACGCCTATACGGGAGTGATCGCCATTACGCCGTCCGCGTGTCAAAAGCGGCGTTCGTTTAAACATTTCCTCTCGATGGCAAATTGCGCGTACAAATTCTAACGCGTGTATAAAAACACACACACACACACACACACACACGGTCATCATCGGTCGTGCGCCGACCTCCTCGCTTCTCTCCGGGAAAAACCGATTGAGTTTTCCGCGTCCTGATTGAGCGAAGCCATGTGGAGTGTTGATTTTTTCACCGCCGCATCTGCTAGCGTTTACGGGGGGATTACGAAACGCGCTCTTTAATCAAGCAAATTATGGCGCAC
Source organism: Coryphaenoides rupestris (assembly GCA_002895965.2). Taxonomy (NCBI): domain Eukaryota; kingdom Metazoa; phylum Chordata; class Actinopteri; order Gadiformes; family Macrouridae; genus Coryphaenoides; species Coryphaenoides rupestris. The sequence continues at coordinate 13,921 of PIJE02003280.1, read as the reverse complement.
ACACACACTAGCGCGCCTGAAGCACCACCTGTGGCATATACACACACACACACACACACACACACACACAATACAGGCCCGTTTTATGTCAGGCGTACACGCTCCAGAAATACTCGGGTACGTCGTTCATAATAACGATGTTCTCGTGCGTCTTTTGTGCAAAAACATTGTCCATCGATGCGTCCCATCGCCACATCATTCAAGTTGCGTGTTACGTCACACAACACGTATGTGTGTGTGTGTGTGTGTGCGTGTGTGCGCGGGACGCAGGTGTTGTGTACCGCATGAATCACAATAAACATAATTCAAGCGAGACTATAAATAGACGAGCCGTGAGTTGCGGACGGCCCTGCTTGTATCGCAACTTATTCTATATACTGTCGTGAGATAAGTTGGCGGGGACGGGAGAATCCTTCAGCTTCCCTTTGTGTGTGTGTGTGTGTGTTCCGATCCGATCCCGGGAGACGGTTCGGGAGCGGCAGACCTAGATACAGTACAAACGCATGGCTGCTAACAGAACCCCGGCTCCGGAACTCCGCGACGACCACAGATGGCGCCACATCCACAACAGCCAGCCAGCCAGCCAGCCAGTCAACCAGTCAGTCATTCACAAGCAGCTGCGAGGCCCCGTCGGTCGCAGGCCAAGGCCAACAGTAGCCGTGGGCGATCGGGGGGGGGGGGGGTCATCGTGAACATGGTGGATGTTGATGATGATGATGATGGCGGCAGACTTTAGTCTCTCCACGGTGGGTCGATTTGATGACACACAGTCGCTGAACCCCGGCCGTAGCGATGGACTTAATAGTCCGCCGCCGCCCGCCCGCCGCCGCCAGCAAGGCACGGAGGCCTCGTCAACATCGATGGTCGTCCAGACACACCGGAGGGCCCCCTTGCTAAACAGCCCAAGACCAACAGAACACCTCGCAGCTCAACGCATTAACGCAAACCATTCTGAAACCAGTACGAGGGTGCAGATGATGGCGTCCCAGCCGCCCCTCGTCTTATATTTATTTCCCCCCCACGAAATGTTTGTCTGTCGTGTCGGCGCCTCGTCATCACAACGTCGTGCCTGAGCTCCTGTGATAACTTGACACTGGGCGACCATGTGGACCAGTGTGTCTGTCTGTTCACTGGTCTCACTAACGGAGAGCAAGAGCGCCATCTAGCGGCCAGAGGTTGGACCCAATTGACTTTCTGGCTCTCTTCAAGAAACTGATCCATTTGTGGTTTAGTGTCGTGTACTGGGTGTACTGGGGTAATGGAGGACGTTGTTTAAATAATGCATGTAATACATTTATCTGTATGTACACCCCCCATAGAGATAATATTGCCGTCTCCTTCAACAAATGTACTCTTTGTACGTCGCTCTGGATAAAAGCGTCTGCCTAACGCCCCCCAAATATAAATGATTTATTTTCCAAGTTCATACACCTTGGAACCTTTGACCTTTGGCGACCTTTCCACATTTAGCATTCCGTTTCTAAACCGGATGAACTGGAACACGAAAACTGAAGCGAGTCCAGAATAGATTAGTCTTAGCCAAAGTGTCACAAGTACAAGTACAACGTTGAAGGGTAAATAAGTCGAATAAAAATGAAACAAAATGAATGGGGGGGGGGTCGGCAGAGGCGCGGGAAAACATTTAAAAGGTGTTAACGATAAGAGCAGCAGCTGGAGAGCGCAGAATATAGAAAGAGACTGAAACCAAAAGGAGATGAAGAAGGAAACAAAGATTTATTGAAGGCGGGGGGGAGACAGTCGAGCGGGAGACGGTAGCGGAGGGCGCACACACATGTATACATACGTCCATACATACACAATACATGTACGCTGTGTTTAGATAGATTTAATGTCTTTGTGGTACAAAATATTGTCTTCACAGCTCTAGAGAGTGTTGCACATTGCACCGTCTTATCAAAATATACACGTTTTTGTATGTAAAGTGGATATACAGAATCCAAATGATTTTGTGGTACAAAAAAAAAAACACAAATATATACAACCGTCAACCCCGCTTCGTATAAGGCTTAACCCCTCCCCCTGCCCCCCCATATATATTTAGATATAAAACCATGACAAACGAAAGCTTTTAGCATCAAAAGGACAGACCTACGTGGCGCCCGACGCCGTCGACGCGCGGCGGTCCATCGAGGCGCCCGTTCTAAACACCAACAAAAAGGCCTTTTTTTTTTTTAACGTTAAATCGAAACTAGACAGGTTCAGAGTACAGTATAACAACTAGTAACTTGCAAGGCGGCTATTTAAATTTCAGGTGACATCGTCCCAAGGCGGGGGGAGATTACGTTGGTCGGGGATAATCTATTCATATATATATATATATATATATATATATACCCCAAAAAGAAGTGGACGACTTAACGTGGAAAGAGAGAGAGCGAGAGAGCGCATAACAGATCACAACCGTGGGAAGATAACACAAGAAACCGCTGGGGTCATAGATACTTTGGTCCGTATAACAGCAATAACCGTCTGTCGCTACATGAAACGTTCCATCATGCATAAATTTAATTTCTTTTTCTCTTTCTTTTTACAAAAATAGAAACTGAGTGAATCTGTCCCCCCCCTCCACTCCCATCCTTGGACTAACGTGGGAATGTGACGACCATTTTAAGACTTTAAGCGTGATGTCAACCAGCACCTACAAGGACAATGTTGGCCTTGGCCTGCGACCGACGGGGCCTCGCAGCTGCTTGTGAATGACTGACTGGTTGACTGGCTGGCTGGCTCGCTGGTTGGCTGGCTGGCTGTTGTGGACGTGGCGCCATCTGTGGTCAGTTCCGGGCCTCCGACGAGGATCAACACGGATTCTGCTCTGATTAGTGTTCGACGACGTCTGGGTTCTCGTCGATGTTTTCTGTATTTATACGTGAACACAGCCGGCCGACGGGCGGTGATGTACAGTATGTGTACATTACTCAACGCCTATACTGGAGTGATCGCCATTAAGCCGTCCGCGTGTCAAAAGCGGCGTCGTTTAAACATTTCCTCTCGAGGCAAATTGTGCGTACAAATTCTAACGCTTGTATATAAAACACACACACACACACGGTCATCATCGGTCGCGCGCCGACCTCCTCGCTTCTCCGGGAAAACCGATTGAGTTTTCCGCGTCCTGATTGAGCGAAGCCATGTGGAGTGTTGATTTTTCGCCGCCGCCGCATCTGCTAGCGTTTACGGGGGGATTACAAAACGCGCTCTTTAATCAAGCAAATTATGGCGCGCAAACACACACACGCACACACACTAGCGCGCCTGAAGCACCACCTGTGGCATATACACACACACACACATACACATACACAATACAGGCCCGTTTTATGTCATGTGTACACGCTCCAAAAATACTCGGGTACATTGTTCATAATAACGATGTTCCCGTGCGTCTTTCGTGCAAAAACATTGTCCATCGATGCGTCCCGTCGCCACATCGTCATTGGAGTTGCATGTTACGTCACACAACACGTACAGAAAAAGGCTCCGTAACCTGTGTGTGTGTGTGTGTGCGGGACGCAGGTGTTGTGTACCGCATGAATCACAATAAACATAATTCAAGCGAGACTATAAATAGACAAGAGTTGCAGACGGCCCTGCTTGTATCGCAACTTATTCTATATACTGTCGTGAGATAAGTTGCGGGGAGGGGAGAATCCTTCAGCTTCCCTTTGTGTGTGTGTGTGTGTGTGTGTGTGTTCCGATCCGATCCCGGGAGACGGTTCGGGAGCGGCAGACCTAGATACAGTACAAACGCATGGCTGCTAACAGAACCCCCCCCTCCCCCCCACCCCCCCACGGGCCTACGAGTGTATACAGTATATAGCCTACTGAACGCCGAACAGAGGCGCAGGCTGTACTCATTCACACACAGGGGGGCCCACCGGACTGTTCTGTTCTGTTCTGTTCTGCAAGAAGCTGTTCTTCGTCGTCCTCCTCGCCATAACTAATGTCTTGCTTACTGCGTAAACCGAACTGAAATAACAAATCCCCCTTTTTTTTTCCCGCTCAGCCTTCGGGACAGGATGTGTGTGTGTGTGTGTGTGCGTGTGTGCGTGGGTGTGTGGGTGCTAACTGCGCGCACCACCTATTGGCAAGGGCATAATGAATACGCTGGCCCGTTTAACACACTTAAATTAGCAGGAAACAAAGGTTGAATGTTGTGGGAGTGTTTGTGTGTTTAAGTGTGGCCGGTGTGTGCGCGCGCGTGTGTGTGTGTGTGTGTGTGTTTGTTTTGTGTCGGTGCTTCAGTTTGGCATACGCTCGTGTTTCAGTGTTTCATATGCTTGTTTTTTCAGTGTGTGTCTGTGTGGTGTGCGGATGTGTGTGTGTGTGTGTGTGTGTGTGTGTGTGTGTGTGTGTGTGTGTGTGTGTGTGTGTGTGTGTGTGTGTGTGTGTGGCGTGAGGGGGCACAGTGCCCTCATTGTGTATCCAAGGCACATAAAAGCAACAAACACACAAACTGAAACAATACAAGAGGACAGGACGGTCCTCCACCGGGTCCTCAGTCACAAAAACAAGATGAGGTCTCCGGTCGACACAGAAAAATACACAAAAGAATTAAATAGCAGAACTCTGATAACTCTGAAATAATGAAGACGTCCTCTTAAAATAGTGGAGATCATAAGAGTAATAATAGTGAGAGACCCAGATCAATACCAACAACTGGATCAGAATAGCAGACACACACACACACACACACACAGGTGACACACACACACACACACACACACACACAGGTGACAGGTGCGTGCGAAGCAGGCACACACACACCCACACACACACACACACACACCACACACACAGGTGACAGGTGCGTGCAGCAGGCACACACACACACACACACACACACACACACACACAACACACGCACACACACACACAGCACACACACACACACAGCAACACAGCACACACACACTTCAACCCCTCACTCACTTGGGCGTTTGGAGCCTGTTCCAGTAGACCGCGTGTCTGTCGAAGATGATCTTCTCCTCGGCCCAGACGCACACCCAGGGACCGCGGCGGCCAGCACCAGCAGGGCCTCCACCACCACCACCACCCCTCTCCACCTCCTCCACCTCCCTCCTCCTCTCCTCCGGACCTCGGTGGGCCGAGCCGCCACAGCATGCTGTAGAGATCCACGACCACCACCACCACGAGAGGCACCCTATGCCTGCCAGGTGGGGGGGTGGTGGGGGGGCTTTCACCACCAACCAATCAATCAATCAATCAATCAGTCAATCAATCCCCACCAATCAATAGTTTTAGTTCATCAATCAATGTCTGTCTGGTCCCGGGGGGGGGGGGGGCGGGTGGTGGTCTTCTTAATTTGGAGACTCCAGGCTCCTCCGTCCAGGTTTCATTGAATCAAGTTCAAGTCATGCTTGGTTGGGGATTTAAAAAAACCCAAAAAACACCTAAAAAAATTATATATCTCAATTTCAGGCGAATGAGAGGACCAACTCGCATGTTATTTAATTGAATGTCATTTAATGCAATTTAATTGTACTGTATTTTCGCTGTGTTTCAATTGTCTTTGAATTTATTTTAATTGTATTGTATTGTATTTTACGCGCGGCGCGTCGGCGCGTCGGTGGCTGCGGGTCCGAAACTTTTGTCCCATTACGCGCGGCCCCCCTGGAGCGCAACAACCCTAAACCCTCAACCCTCAACCCTAAGACCCTAGACTCCAGATGTTACCAGATGAGCCATCATGTCTGTTTCTCTGTATCCATGATCTTGTGGTCCTGATGCTGCGAGATCCTCCTCTCCTCCTCCTCCTCTTCCTCCTTCTCCTTCTCACGCAATAATCTCTTTTAAATCACCGACGGGGACGTGAAAAACGACGCGACGCGACACGCCAACCAAATCCCGCTTCCCCTCAGATCCGGACGCCAACACACACGTCAGATTCCGTCGCCGTCCATCCGCAGAGGGAAGAAAAAAAACAGCATCCATCCATCCATCCAGCAGCACCTCGTCCACCGTCTCGTCCGGCGTCCGCGTCTCCCCCCGTCCACTCACTCGTTGTTGTTGTTGTTGTTGTTGTTTGTTTGTTGGTTTGTTTGTTGTGTGTGTCTGTCTGTCTGTGACACACACACACACACACACACACCACAGACTCAAACACACACGGACACACACACAGCAGCGGCGGCGTCGGAGGCGACGACCGACACACCGGCAGCAGCGAGATTGAGGAGAGCGTCGAGAGTTAGACCCTCCTCCTCCTCCTCCTCCTCCCCTAGTGGACTGGTAGCGTCTCTCTCTCTCTCTCTCTCTGTGTGTGTGTGTGTGTGTCTCTCTCTCTCTCTCTCTCTCTCTCTCTCTCTCTCTCTCTCTCTCTCTGTGTGTTTTTCTCTCTCTCTCTCTCTCTCTCTCTCTCTCTCTCTCTCTCTCTCTCTCTCTCTCTCTCTCTCTCTCTCTCTCTCTCTCTCTCTCTGTCTCTCTCTCTCTCTCTCTCTCTCTCTCTCTCTCTCTCTCTCTCTCTCCCTCTCCTCTACTCTCTCTCTCTCCCTCTCCCTTGTTCTCTCTCCCTCTCTTCTCTCTCTCTCTCTCCCACGCTCTCTCTCTCTCTCTCTGTCTCTCTCTCTCTCTCTCTCTCTCTCTCTCTCTCTCTCTCAGCTGTATATCGGTGGGTGTTCTGTTCTGTTATTCTCACCTCTGGGGACCGGAGGGCTGACTCACCGCAGCCCAAATCCTAACGGAGCGCGATTCACACCGGAGGCCGTTAATGTGCAGCCGATAGCGGCCAAGCTAACTCTATAACTCTGTCGCCCGGCCGATCCCTCGTGTCCGGTTCTGGTTCTGGTTCTGAGGGGTCGGTGCCCGGACCAGTGAGGCGTGCATCCAACACCAACACCGACACCGACCATCCTAAACACACGTGCTCGGGCTCAAGCTTCCAGCGCAATAGCGAGTCCGCTTCCAGCCAGGGTGTGTGTGTGTGTGTGTGTCGTTTAGCTCCCACGGCTAGCGCTCTCGTGTGTGTGTGTGTGTGTGGTGTGGTTGCAAAGGGACTTCACTGACTGGTTTTTCCCGAAATCATTTTTCCCAACAGCAGCAGTCCGCCAGCAGCAGCAGAAAAGGCCACTTTTTTCTTGTCTTAATTTTTTTATTTTACGATTTTAAAATAATTTTTACAACGGGAGGTCTATTTTCTGCAGCCCCGATCGCTCCCCATTGTATCGGACTCTCTCTCTTCTCTCTGCTCTCTCTCTCTTTCCCTCGTCTCTGCTCTTTCTCCTCTCTCTCTCTCTCTGGGCTGGGGAGCTGCAAAGTGCCCTACTTTTTTGTTGCGGTGAATCGGCTCAGACTGCAAAAGTAACGCCTGGCGGGGGGGGGGGGGGGGAGAAACGAACCCCCGTACCCCTTAGCACTCCCCTCTCCCCCCCCCACATCACCACCACACACACACACACACACACACATAACCCAAATAACCGCCGCGTGTTTGTGTGCGGCCTGCACCGCGCGGATGAATTATTCAGCGTCTGTCTGCGGCGTGCATATGTAAACGGCGGAGGGTCTCCTGGCGGGGGCCCCTTTTATTTAAAAAGGCGGGCACCGCGTGGCCCGAAACCTCCGCCATCTTGCCCCCCCCCCCCCCCCCCTCCCTCCCCCCCTCCCCTCCTCCCCCCTCCGGCCCGCCATTCTATTCGTCACTCCGAGAAAAAAAAAACCGCCCCGCAGACTAAACAGTGGAGAGTGATTGAGGGGTTCTGGGTTCTCCAAGGTCCCAAATCACGGAGACCTATAGTGGATATTACAGATGTGTGTGTAGCTCTGGATGGAAGGGGGCACATCCTGTCCCGAAGGCTGAGCGGGGAAAAAAAAGGGGGATTTGTTATTTCAGAATCCCCCTTTTTTTTCCCCGCTCAGCCTTCGGGACAGGATGTGCCCCCTTCCATCCAGAGCTACACACACATCTGTAATATCCACTATAGGTCTCCGTGATTTTTTTGGATGCACGCCTCACTGGTCCGGGCACCGACCCCTCAGAACCAGAACCAGAACCAGAACCGGACACGAGGGATCGGCCGGGCGACAGAGTTATAGAGTTAGCTTGGCCGCTATCGGCTGCACATTAACGGCCTCCAGTGTGAATCGCGCTCCGTTAGGATTTGGGCTGCGGTGAGTCAGCCCTCCGGTCCCCAGAGGTGAGAATAACAGAACAGAACACCCACCGATATACAGCTGAGAGAGAGAGAGAGAGAGAGGATAGAGAGAGAGAGAGAGAGAGAGAGAGAGAGAGAGAGAGAGAGAGAGAGAGAGGCATAGGGAGAGAGAGGGAGAGAGAGAGATAGACGTAGAAAGAGAGGGAGAGAGATACATAGGGAGTGGGAGAGAGAGAGACGTAGATAGAGTAGGAGAGAGAAAGAGTGGGAGAGAGAGACATAGTGAGAGAGAGAGAGAGAAAGAGAGACAGTGAGATACAGAGAGAGAGAACAACAGAGAGAGAGAGTGGGACGTAGACAGAGCAAGAGAGAGAGTAGAGAGAGAGAGTGTGTGGGGAAGAGAGAGAGAGAGAAAGACACACAGAGAGAGAGAGAGCAAGAGAGAGGGACTAGACAGAGCAAGCGAGAGACGTAGAGAGAGAGACACACACAGAGAGAGAGAGAGAGACAGAGAGAGAGAGGGAGAGAGAGAGACGCTACCAGTCCACTAGGGGAGGAGGAGGAGGAGGAGGAGGAGGGTCTAACTCTCGACGCTCTCCTCAATCTCGCTGCTGCCGGTGTGTCGGTCGTCGCCTCCGACGCCGCCGCTGCTGTGTGTGTGTCCGTGTGTGTTTGAGTCTGTGGTGTGTGTGTGTGTGTGTGTGTGTCACAGACAGACAGACACACACAACAAACAAACCAACAAACAAACAACAACAACAACAACAACAACGAGTGAGTGGACGGGGG
>PIJE02003279.1:12787-43356 GCA_002895965.2 Coryphaenoides rupestris | reverse complement strand
TCTCCTCCTGGATATATACACCAGGCGGTGCGTGGCCAAGGCCAAACGGATTATTAAAGACAATAACCACCCCAGCCACGAACTGTACACACTTCTACCGAGGCAGACCGACAGCTTCCACAGTCAGGCCATCAGGCTGCTGAACAAGTGCTAGTGCTAAGTGTTACTGCTAGTGCTAGCTCTGGTGTGCTAGTGCTAAGTGTTACTGCTAGCGATACTGCTTAGTGCTAGTCCTGGTGCAAGTGCTGGTAGTAGTGCTAAGTGTTGGTGCCGGTGCTAGTGCTAGTGCTAGTGTTACTGCTGGTGCTAGTGCTAGTGTTACTGCTAGGGCTAGTCCGGGTGCTAATTGCTGGTGCTAGTGTTGTTCTAGTGTGACTGTCTGAGGAAGTATTCTGTGACATTCTGTGAATGTCAAAATATAACAATGTATATTTTATTACATTGATTTATATTTGTATTGCTCCCCTTAATATTTTTTGACACTTTATTTTATCTTATACAGTTTTCTTTTGTTTAGATTTTTTGTAACTTGTTAATATAGTTTTCTATTCTATTTCTATTTGTATTCTTTTATAACTGCGGTCGGCTGTCGGGCGTTTTGCACGTAAGAATTTCACTCACTGCTTATACTTGTGTAAACTGTGAAGTGACAATAAAACACTTGAAACTTGACTATTAACTTGAGCTGCAGCCTCTACAATGGAGGCTCTGAACATGGCCCACTCAGGTTCCATGTCCCCAACCTCCCCCGGGATGCACGAGAAGTTCTTCCGGAGGTGGGAGTTAAAGACCCTACGGACAGGGGCTTCCACCAGACGTTCCCAGTTCACCCTCACTACACGTTTGGGTTTACCAGGTCTGTCTGGCAGCCTCCCGCGCCATCTGATCCAACTCACCACAAGGTGGTGATCAGTTGACAGCTCTGCTCCTCTCTTCACCCGAGTGTCCAAAACATGCGGCCACAGATCTGCTGATACGATTACAAAGCCGATCAGCGACCTTTGGTGGTCCGGTACCAGGTACACTTGTGGACCACCCTATGTTCGAACATGGTGTTTGTTATGGCCAGTCCATGACTAGCACAGAAGTCCAATAACAAAACACCACTCTGGTTTCAGATCGGGCAGGCCGTTCATCCCAATCACTCCCCTCCAGGTTTCTCCATCATTGCCCACGTGTGCGTTGAAGTCCCCCAGTAGAACTATGGAGTCCCCGGATGGAACCCTTTCCAGGATGCCACCCAAGGACTCCCAAGAAGGCCGGATACTCTGAGCTGCTGTTTGGTGCGTAGGCACACACAACAGTCAGAGCCTTCCCCCCAGCGACTTGCAGTCGCATGGAGATGACCCTCTCGTTTCCCTGGAGAGAACTCCAACACAGCGGCGCTCAGCCAGGGAATTGTGAGTATCCCCACACCCGCCTGGCGCCTCACACCCTGGGCAACTCCGGAAAAGGAGAGGGTCCAGCCCCTCTCCAGGAGTTTGGTTCCAAAACCGGTGCTGTGCGTGGAGGTGAGCCCAACCATATCTAGTTGGTACCGCTCCACCTCCCGCACCAGCTCAGGCTCCTTCCCCGCCAGTGAGGTGACGTTCCACGTCCCTAGAACCAGTCGGCGATGCTGGGGATCCGCACGCTCAGGACCCCGCTTTTGCCTACTGCCCGGTATACAATGCACCCGACCCCAATGACTCTCCCTGCAGGTGGTGAGCCCACAGGGAGGTGACTCCACGTTGTCTTTTCGGGCTTGGCCCGGCCAGGCCCCGTGGATCCAGGCCCGGCCACCAGACGCTCGCCAACGAGCTCCCCTCCCAGGTCTGGCTTCAGAAGGGGGCCCCAGTTTCCCTTGTCCGGGCGAGGTGACTGATTTTTCCGGGAGTCTCTTCATGGGGTCTTTGAATCGCTCTTAGTCTGGCCCCTCCCCTTGGACCACTTTGCCTTGGGAGACCCTACCAGGGGCTAATGCCCCGGACAACACAGCTCCCAGGGTCACGGGGGCACCCAAACCCCCCCACCACGATAAGGTGGCGATTCTTTGGTCCATTGTACTTGTTACATATGGCAATAATGGTTTCTTCTTCGTATGGCCAGCAGCAGTAAGCGTGGTGAACGGTGGCAGAGAAGAGGTTGGGGGGGGGGGCCTGGGAAACAGATTTTTATTTCCTTGTGTGTGATGTGTATCGTCATGTCAAAAGGGGAAATAGGCTCACTAAACGTCTTGCGCAGAGAGGAAACGCCCACAAGCAGACCACCATGGCTTCATCACACCATGCAGCACCCTTCACCCTCCTGTGACATTGTTTATAAATGGCCCCGGCTCATTCGAAACCATAATGATGGTCTTCCCCCTCAGAGAATGGGAGAATGTACTGTCGTCCAAATTTCAGATTGCCTGGCCCTCAGAAAAATGTGGTCTGAAATAGCCTAGTCTACCACTTCTCAGCGCCAAAACAGCAGGACTGTGGCTTTTAATTTTTCAACGGATGCTTTTTTTAGGTAAGGAATGCAGTGAATGCTAGCATGGTGTGGTCTCAATGGATCCTGAAGCCTCGTACAGCACGTACAGTAATACTGCATTTGTTAGCACACAGGGACACCTGAAATCACCTGTACCTCCATATATATACAGTATATATTTCAGGTTAGGGGTAAGGACTGACTCGCAGAGTTGGCAAAAAAAAAAGTTTATTTAAGGATCAACAGATCCAGTCAGCAATCAAAAACAAAATAGTAATCCAGGCAGAGATCAAAGACTAAACAGCTCAGGTAACAGAGTGACAATCTCGCACTGGACGTGCGAGATTGCACATAGGTCGAAACAAATGAGGAAGTAATCAGGTGCTAATGGGCAACAGGTGAGGGGCGGAGCCATGGATTCCGTAATACAAACAGAAGGTGCATGGCCTGACAAAACAAAACAATGTGTAAGCACAACGGAACATGCAGCAAAACACACAACAGGATATGACACCACTCAGGTGGAATTCCTGACATATACATGTATGTATATATATATATATATATATATATATATACTGTATATAGACTACTTCTTCGAGGCTAAGAAGTAGATCCTGGCAGCAGAGCGTTGTTCTTTAAGCAGTGATTAAGATCACTACGGGGTCACTCCAGATCATTTATTCATGAGTAAGTCTTGTCGGTGCAACATTCCTATGCAAATTTTATGAGGCTCTTTCGGAAAATGTTGCCTGACCGAACATAAGCACAATTTCGGCTCGGGGGGGGGGATTGAAATATCGTTTTTACCACGTTAATTCCAGAATAGATACATAATGACAAAGACATTTGCTCTTCTTGGTTTACCAAGCATGTGATTAAGACACATTTTCAAAAAGCTAAATAATAATTAAGCATAATAATAATCTTAATAATATAAAAGTAATAAATGAAGATTAAAGCAATGTTTTGGTCCCTATGTCACACCAAATCTGCCCCCCTGATTACATGAGATCAGTCATGTTTTGTTGCCCCGTGTTGTTGAATGGTGAGGTTAGCTGTTGAATACATCTACTGTACAGGGGCCTTACAACTGGTTGACAACACTGAAACATGTAAATAATACTCATATAATATTACCTAAACATGAGATAAACCCGACTGTTGCTGCTTAGTTTTGGACACATCTTCCCCCAAACTTTATTTTCCATCCAGGTGTCCATTTATACCCGTAACCATGGCAATCAGGAGTGTATTTTCTTTTTGTCAAGCGAATGTCAATAATTGAAGAGCATGAATATGTCACATAACGCGGACACGGCTGCAGAAAGCTCTAACAAGCAGGAGCACTGGATTGCTCACTTCCTGTCCGTGCTACTGGGTCAGGTCACAGGCTAGCATGTCTGATATTCCAGTTGAGCAGATGGACCAGCAGTGATCCACAGTCGCTGTGGCCCATTTCCCCCTCGTTTTAACGTCCAATCCAAATCGATTTGCAGTGATTTTTTTTCTGATTCCTGTCATTCGTGAGCGGTTAGGGCATCTTGCTCAGGGGTGCACGGGGGCGGACATTCGGGATCAAACCCAGTAACTTTCCGACCCTCACCCCTACCCTAGCGTTTACATTATCCCATCCACCCTCCAACCCCAAAACCTGGAGGCTTTTTAGGCACCAGTAGCTCAGGAGGTAAGAGCGAGAACTGGCAACTGGAAGGTTGCTGTTTCAATCCCCAGCTCCTTCAAGCTAAGTGTCCCTGGGCAAGACAACTACTGCTACTTGACACCGCCGTCGGTGTATGACCTGGCTGAATGTGAGGCAATGTAAAGAACTATATAAATGCAATCCGTTCACCATCCATTTGCCATTTTCATCAGTGGTATGGCAGCACAAATTCCACCTCTGTATGCTTGCATAGTACTGGGGCGGCAGTAATTCAGAAGGTATGAGCGGTTGTCTGGCAACCGGAAGGCTGCTGGTTCGATCCCCCGGCTCCGCCTCCTAGCTAAGTGCCGAGGTGTCCCTGAGCAAGACACCACCGAACCATAACTGCTCCTGACGTGTTGGTTGGCGCCGCTGTCGGTGTATGAATGGCACTTTGGATAAAAGAGCTATATAAATGCAATCCATTTACCATTTACTATCAGCACTTGTTTTGTGTGCCTCACAGCTCTTCTCTGTTTTTGTCTCTCTGTGTGTGTGTGCGCGTGACTCGGCGGCGGCAGATACGAGAAGGTGCCGGTGATCTTGGTGGGCAACAAGGTGGACCTGGAGAGCGAGCGCGAGGTGTCGGCCGGCGAGGGCCAGGCGCTGGCCGAGGAGTGGGGCTGCCCCTTCATGGAGACCTCAGCCAAGAGCAAGACCATGGTGGACGAGCTGTTCGCCGAGATCGTCCGGCAGATGGACTTCTCCGCGCTGCCCGACCGGAGCCGCGCCTGCTTGCTCCTCCTGCAATATACAATAGCAACATGGTGGGTGGGGGGGGGGATGGGCGTCGCAGAGAAGCCCCCTCCCCGTCGTCGCTCAACTGGGAAATATAAACACACTCTAGGACGCTCCGACCTTCACACACACACACACACACACACACACACACACACACACACACACACACACACACACACACACACACACACACACACACACACACACACACACACACACTCAGTGGGGGTAAGAGTGTTCACGAGACTGAAAATAATGAATTCAATGTCCACACCAAAATTCAATGAAATCCAAACTCTTTATCGACTGTAACTGGGAGTGAGAAGTTATGGTTAGTAGCAGTGCCAAGTCTGTGATCCAATAGTCATCGTCGTAGTCCAGAAGCAGGGTCTAGCACACCGGGACGAATTCTCAGACAGATCAGGGCGAGGCAGGCGGCAGGGTAGTCAGGCAGGCGAGGGTCAGACACGAAGCGGGATCTCAGATGTTCAAGGGCAAAGGCACACAGCCAACTTCTTCTACGATCACAGAACATACAAAGCGCATTAATAGCAACTATCAATTCCACCACTTCCCACTTGTGGGGACGTTGATTGGCTGCCGCGGAGTTCCTCTAACAAGGCGCAGGTATTTCCACTTCGGATGATTGCAGGTCTAGACGGCTGTGTCTCAGGGGCTCCCTCTATGGGCCGAAGTGTGAATGCCAGGAAAGGCACAATGATTCCTTACTTCCCCTCTTATGCTCCTCGGTGGCCCGCTGCCACACACCCCGCCCCTCAGCTCCGACCGAGAGGGAGGGGCGGCCCAGCCCCCCAAGGCGTCTCTCCTGGACATGGCGCCCGCGTTCCCATGCGTGGCACCGGAACTGTGGACGACGGAGAAGGCAAAGGGTTGAAGGGACAGGAACCAGCGGGTGACCCTGGCGTTGGTGTGGTGGAAATCTTTTAACTAGTAAGAAACAACTCCGTCACCAGTGGATTTTAGACCAGTATAGTAGACAACATTTATTAAGTATTGATACATATAATCAGCGCTGATGGGTTATTCTCTGTCAGACATACTAACAGTGGGGTCTGAGAGCGAAGTAGCTAAAGAGACAAAGGAGTTAATACGCTTTATAGGCATTTTCCTGCCCAGACATGGCAGGCTGCAATACTTAATCTACAAGGCCAAATGGAAAAGCTCTCTCTCTCTCTTCCTCGGACCGTTCCCACAACATCAACCATCTTAGACAAAGGGGGCATAGAGGCTCCAGAGTTTTCCTTCTACTATCAGGGCACGGTGCCATCACTTCATGGCGAGACATTAATGTGTCCTTGAGAGGAGATGGTTTGTAGTGAAGTGAAACTTGTATGCATGCATAATATGTGACTACATGTAATTTTCCATTACACTTCCTCCCTTTTGATAAAAATCTAACATTTTAACAACAAAATTAATAAAGCAGCTCAGGGTGCGTCGTCCTTGGTCATCTGCTTCTCTTCCTGGTCGTTGGGTGATGGTCTGTCGTCACCCTTGGTCACAGGCAGTGCTGGTGCTAGCTTGCAGTGCTGGGCGTGCACCCACATCACCCTCTCCGACCTTGATTGTGGATTGGGTTGGTAGCAGAATCTGGTACGGGCTGGTCCGCCTGGGATGTTTCCACGACAGAGGTCTTTGATGACCACCCAGTGTCCTGGTCATAGATCGTGCAGGGGACCAGAGGCCGGCACCGGGAGTGCGTCCTTCACCTGTTGGTGCTGTCCGAATTCCTCTCCCTATGTCGTCAGTGGCACAGCTAATACATGATTCACAAAATTTTTTTAGAGTAACATTTTTGAGAGTATATTTAGAATCCCTTTGTAAACCACTGTTGATTGATAGATGCTAGCATTCCCCCTTTTGACACATGGTCCAACCCATGTGTCAATTTAGCATAATGATGGAACAACCACTTGGGGAGGCACGGCTTATCATCCGGCCCCTCCCACACCCCCTCCCTTTTGATACAACCACACTTTCTCCACTGATCAACTTCACCGGGTAGGGCCCTGGCATGTAAACATTACAGTTCCTGTAATGGGGCTGTCGGGGAAGGAAGTGGTGAGGAGTCATACATGTAAAAGGAATGGTTAACAGGATTACACGCAGCCGCCTTGGCGGCCTCATCAGTCTGGGCGTTTCCCTAGAGACAAAATCGTCATTGGATGTATGAGCTTCACATTTACATATAGAAAATTGTTTTGGGAGCAACACAGTGTCCATGAACAGTTCTATTTCCACATGCTCGAGTGGTATCTCCTTTAGGTCAACTCTGGGGGAACAAACAGCGTTAACAACAGCCACAGTTATGTTCATCTCCATCTCCTGGAATCGGTAAAAGGGTGGCTGGGTTAAGCGTTTCACAGTTATGTTCGGCATGTCAAGCAAGCAGGTGTTATAGCGTAACCATCTCGCTGCAGAGAGGTGACATGTCTTTTGTTCAAGCAGTAGCATAGACATGCGGAACCAGCAAGGTTTTCTTAAGTCTACTGCTTGGGTAAATGGTCTGGTCGGATATGGGAGGCCTAATGTGGGAGTGGTGAGCAGTGCTATTTTTAGCCTCTGGAATGCCTCTGCTGCTGCAGGGGTCCATGTGACGTCACTCCCTGGGAGGATCCCTGGCCCGTGAGCGATTGCGCTCAGAGGCCCTTCTAGACATGCATAGTCTGGGATAAACATCCTACAATAAGAAGTCATCCCTAGGAATGATTTCACCTGTTTTACTGTCTGGGGCTTTGGTATATTTCTAATTGCCTGTACTCTTTTTTTCTGTCAGGGCTTTCCCATTTGCTGACAGGTTGTGTCCTAAAAATACAACTTTGGATTGACACCATTGTAACTTTGTGGGGCTCGCTCTGTGCCCGTGTTTGGCCAAATGTTGGAGCAAAGCCACCGTGTCTTGTTTGCATCCTTCCTCTGTTTCTGACGCTATGAGGAGGTCATCTACGTATTGGAGCAATGCACTGTCTGCAGGCAGATGTAGGTTGCTCAGGTCCGCCTGCAGTGCCGAATTGTATATTGTTGGGGATTCCGCGTACCCCTGTGGGAGACGTGTCCATGTATACGTCTTCCCATTGAATGAGAACGCGAACCGGTACTGACTGGCTTTGTCCACTGGGACACTAAAGAACGCGTTACTTAGATCGATTACCGAGAACCATTTCGCCTTACTTGGAATTTGAGACAGGATTGTGTACGGGTTTGGTACAATCGGTGCGCGGGGCTGGATTGCAGCATTCACCGCTTTCAAATCTTGCACGAATCGCCATTCTACCGGTTCATCCGATCCGCGTATCTTTTTTACCGGGAAGATAGGTGTTCTAACCGGGGAGTTTTCGCATGGAACTATTACTCCTGCCTTGAGTAGTGAATCGAATACCGGTGTGATTCCATCTACTGCTTCTTTCTTCAGGGGATATTGATGCGCGCATGGCCTATAAGTAGATTTGGGGGTGATCACCACTGGTTGCATGCTGGTTATTAGGCCGACATCATATTTGTTTTTAGCCCAGAGGCCTTCTGGGACTTCAGCCAATTCAGGAATGTCTTGTACATTAATCTTTGCCAGGCACATTTTATCTATCTGCTGCTAGGGTAACTGTGCGCTTGGCTTGTACTGTCGCACTATAGGTTAGTCTGTAGGTCACATCTCCGGTCGGTCCTGTCAGTCGGTGGACCTGGGGGTCATCAGTCGGTTCCCACCCTTTCTTTCCCATGTGCGATAGTACCCATGGTCCTATGTCACGCCATTGATCCTGTCTACTCTTGGCCAAGGACACATGAGGTGTCGAGCCTGGGACGTCGAAAGGGAAGTCTGCTTCGGGTTTCAGGAAAAATTTTCTTTCTTGCACGTTCCCTCGGATGCGCACCGCTGCTGCGCATCTGTTCCTGTTCCAAAACACATACTTTATCGTCAATTTTTCATGCAACTTGCTTGCCTTAAACCATATTTCCTCATACTCAATATCTGGCCCTTGGTGTATGTGTGCGGTACAGTGTAGGTTCTCAACCTTCATATAACGTGTGTCATCTGGGCATGTTCTCGCCTTTGCGATGTCTAATAATTCCTGATTGATAGAGGGCACCGCTGTTGGGGTCAAGTCCCAGTGATATATGTACAAGGGAATTTTTGGGCTACATTTTATCAAGGCAAAATTAATTTCGGAGTGTCGCCTGACCTGTATTCCTTCCGCCGTAGAGATCAGACAGATATCCATTTTACACATTAGATCTCTTCCTAACAGGTTGACGGGGCAATAGGGTGAATACAGGAATGAATGTCTCACGACTCTGTTTTCCTCATCTCTACACACTAGGGGCACCGTATAATTTTCCCTAACCGTGATTCCTGCAGCTGTCAGGGAGCGGACCCATCTACCACTAAGTTTTGGCTCTACATCAAGGGCTTTTGTTGTTATCACAGATTCGGTCGCTCCCGAGTCTATAAAAAAATCTAATTGTTCTCCCCCTATTTCCAACCTTATCAGGGGTAATTTTTCTTGGGCATTCTCGAGCCAAGTGTTCTTTTCGTCCCACAAATAAAACATTCGTCTGGTCCGACTTGTCGCTTTCTTGCCTCTGAATTTTGGTTTCTTTGTCCTTGGTACCCCCTTCTGCCACCTCTGCTGTCTCTGAATCTTCCTCTGCCTCTTCCTGCCTCCTGGAACAACGTCAGCGTGGCCTCGATGCCACTGTGGTGGGTGTGGACTACGGTGAGACGAACCAGGTAGTCGTGACAGTTCTCGGTCTTCTCCTGTACACAGGCTGCAATCTTGGCCATGTCCATACGTACTGGAAATTGTTCTTGGAGACTATTCACTATCGCCGTGATGGTGTTTCTGTAGCCATCATTCGCATGGTTGCCGTAGTCCGGATGTACCAAGGTGCAGGGGCTGCGGCAGGCCATACTCCGGATATCTTATTCCACCCGGTGCCCATGTGGGACATCAGCAGGCGACGCAGTTTCATCGGTTGTGGGGCGGAACTCTCTGCAGAATACTTGGAGTTCTCTGCCAAAGGACGGTTCCCCCCACCTCGTTCACCTTCGGGAGGTGCGTCATGGCTTCTTTCATGTCGGCTGCTGTCCACGGTCGGTAGACAAGCTGTGTTTCGCCGTTGCCGGACGATACTTCTATCATGGGCATGGTGGTGATTATGTCATCGGCGTCGGTCTAATTGGTATAGGTGACGCGCTTCTGGTGTGTTTGGGGGAGCACAGTGACCCCTGGTCCATGATTGGCGAATGGATTGGTCCTGGAGGAATGTCTGTGCCGTTGGTGCACCGGCCTGTACACATGAGTATGCTGGCGGTTGATCGGGGCTGAACGCTTTCTAGCAGGGATGGATAGAGGGGTTTCAGGAGGCACGATGGTTCGTCGACCTGTGTTTGACCCGGCTGAGCCTGGTGCCGGGGCAGCGGGCTGGGGCTGGACTGGTCGTTGAGGGGCGGGGGGAGCGCAGTCCAGGTCCGGATCGACCTTAGTGCAAGATGGAACAACAGCAGGATTAGTTGTTCCCTGCCTACTCTGGCGTCTGTCCCTCAACTCTGCTTCCTTGCGCCACACAAAAAATGCTGGCCAATCTGTCTTAAATTCATTTTGATCCTTTTTCTACGCAAATCCTCATCTTCTTTTGCATGCAGTCTGGCTTCTAGCTGGTCTAGCTGTCTTAGATTCAAACTCCCTTTATCAGGAAACCCAAAATCCTTCATCCAGACCTCTACTTTTTTCTTCTCTAAATCCTCAAGATTCACTGTGTAATCTCGCTAATTCATAAAACCAAATGTGATAAGAATAAAACAAACAAAACAAATAAAAAATGTAAAACCCCACAAAAATAAAAGGTATAAGATACTATTATATTATGTGTAGGTGTTTACTTATGTGGTCTTTTGTCCCTGAAGTCGTGTTCTTGGTTTAATAATCATCTCTGAAATTCCGAGACCATCATGTAGGCCTACTCTCCGCAAAGAGTAAAAATATTAGTCATTTTATTCGTCAATATTAGTCCAGGTTTCTACTAACCGTTGGTTAAAAGTCGTATGCTGTGATAAAATAGAGCACACTCATGTCACGTCTTGTGTTTTTCAACACTCAGCAACACTACGTGTCTCGGCTAAGATTTCAGAAATGTTCGTAATTAAATTAAAGATCTTCACCAGTTCTCTCGGATCCTCGCCGTCGTCCCGGGGGTCCTCAGGACACGGAGGTTCCTCCTCTCCACTCGATTGGCGAGGAGGTGTTGAGGCCCAAAGGGATGATCAGTCAACCAGATGGTGTCCCGAGGCCCGCATGGTCCGACGAGAGGATCCCACTTCTGACACCAAGTTTGTGGTGGAAATCTGTTAACTAATAAGAAACAACTGTCACCAGTGGATTTTAGACCAGTATAGTAGACAAACATTTATTAAATATCAAATACATATAATCAGCGCTGATGGGTTATTCTCAGTCAGACACACTAACAGTGGGGTCTGAGAGCGAAGTAGCCAAAGAGACAAAGGAGTTCATACGCTTTATAGGCATTTTCCCGCCCAGACATGGCAGGCTGCAATACATAATCTACAAGGCCAAATGGAAAAGCTCTCTCTCTCTCTCTCTCTCGGACCGTTCCCACAACATCAACCAGGTGTCATCTTAGACAAAGGGGGCATAGAGGCTCCAGAGTTTTCCTTCAACTATCATGGCGAGACATTTATGTGTCCTTGAGAGGAGATGGTTTGTAGTGAAGTGAAACTTATATGCATGCATAATACATGACTATATGTAATTTTCCATTACAGTTGGTTTCTTTATTTCTTGACATCCAGACGAGAGGGGCGTGGTCCGTAACAAGGGTGAAGTGCCGTCCCAACAGATAGTATTTGAGCTCTTATAAGGCCTATTTGATTGCTCGACATTCTTTTTCTATTGTGGAGTAGTTTTGTTCTCTAGGTAGTAGTTTCCGACTGATATAAGTTATGGGATGTTCCTCACCTTCTTGAAGTTGGGACAGGACGGCACCCACCCCTGTTTCGCATGCATCGGTTTGGACCACGAGGGGCTTTGAGAAGTCCGTGGTCACCAACACTGGTTCTGAGCAGAGGGCGTCCTTGGAAGGCCCTCTCCGTCTCTTCGGTCCACCGGATCCGGTCGGGCAGCGGGCTCCTGGTGAGGTCTGTGAGGGGTGCTGCGAGGGAGGAGAAATGGGGGACAAACCGGTAGTAGCTGGAGAGCCCCACGAAGGTTCGTACCTGCTTCTTGGTTTGGGAGCGGGGCCAGTCTCGGATCGCCTCGACCTTGCCTGCCTGGGGTTTGACGCATCCGCGACCGATTGTGAAACCCAGGTAGTCGGCGTCCCGGAGGCCGAGGCGACACTTCTTGGGGTTGGCTGTCAGCCCCGCCCCTCGCAGGGCTCTCAGCACGGCGGTGACCTGTTGGAGATGGGTCCCCCACTCCTCCCCATGGATCACAATGTTGTCCAGATAGGCCGCTGCATACTTCTGGTGGGGCCGGAGGACCCGGTCCATCAGCCTCTGGAAGGTGGCCGGGGCTCCGTGGAGGCCGAACGGGAGCATAATGAAATGGAAAAGGCCGTCTGGTGTGATGAAGGTCTTCTCCCTGGCCGCTGGCGCCAGAGGTACCTGCCAATAGCCCTTGGTCAGGTCTAGGGTGGTGATATAGCGGCTTTTCCCTAGCCGCTCCATCAACTCGTCCACTCTGGGCATGGGGTAGGCGTCGAACTTGGAGATTTCGTTTAATTTACGGAAATCATTACAGAACCTTATGGAGCCGTCCGGCTTGGGGACCAGCACAATGGGGCTACTCCATTCACTATGGGATTCCTCAATGATACCATTTTTCAACATCGTCGTTACCTCTTGGCGGATGGCCTCTCTCCGGGCCTCGGGGAACCGGTAGGGCCTTAGCTTCACCTTCTTTCCGGGCTCGGTGATGATGTGGTGTTGGAGGAGGTCGGTGTGGCCGGCGTCCGTAGAGAATACATCCCTATGGTGGTCTATCAGTTCCCGGAGGTCCTGGCGTTGCCTCTTGGATAGATGTTCGCCCATGGGTACCAAGACTGGCTCCCTTTTTGGCTGGGCCTGGTGGGAGAAACACAGCAAACAAAGCCTCCCGGGCGACCCACTTTTTCAACAGGTTGATGTGGTATACCTTTTCTGGTGGTCGTCGCCCGGGCTGTCTGATGCGGTAGTTGACCTCTCCCACCTTTTCAATTACTTCGTAGGGCTCGTGCCATTTGGCCAGGAACTTGCACTCTGATCTGGGTACCAGCACCAACACTCGGTCTCCGGGGGCGAACACACGGGGCTGTGTGCTCCGGTTGTAGACGCGGGCTTGGGCGGCCTGTGCGGCCGCCATGTGTTCTCTTACCATGGGCCATAGGGTGGCCATTCTCTCCTGCAGCTCCTCCACGTGTTCCACCAGGGTCCGATGGGGCGAGGGCTGCTGCTCCCAGGCTTCTTTGGCCTCTGGGTTGTCTCCCGTATAGCAGCTCGAAGGGAGAAAAACCTGTGGAAGCCTGGGGCACCTCACGAATGGAAAACATTAGGTAGGGCTGATCCCAATTCCGTCCGTCAGCTTCGATAGCTTTTCTCAACATCTGTTTAAGGGTCTGATTAAAGCGTTCTACCAGTCAGTCAGTCTGAGGGTGGTATACTGAGGTCCTTAACTGCGTAATGTTCATCACAGTGCACAGGGCTTTCACTATGCGTGACATGAATTGGGTGCCTTGGTCGGTCAGAATTTCCTCTGGGATGCCTACTCGTGAAATCATCACCAACTCGCAGGCTATTCCCTTGGAGGCCATGGTGCGCAGGGGAATTGCTTCGGGGTACCTGGTGGCGTAATCTAGGATCACCAGAATATAATGGTGTCCTCTGGCGTTCTTTGGCAGTGGCCCGACCAGGTCCATCCCTATCCGGCTAAACGGGACTGAAATGGTCTTGGCCCCACTTGTTGGCACTCGGGGCAGCTGCGGCAGTAATCTTCCACCGTTTTTTTGACACCTGGCCAGAAAAACCGCGCTTTGATTCTCTCAAGGGTTTTCTCGACTCCTAGGTAGGCCCCGAGCTGGTGAGAGTGGGCTAGGCGGAGCACAGAGGAGATAAACGGCCGGGGAACTAACAACAATTCAAGGGTTAATCCTGTTTTTTGGATAACTTAACAATGCATTTTTGATGGAAAAGTGAGGAAATATAAGTTGTCTCACCCCATCGATGAGCCGCCCGTCGACCACGGAGACCTGCTGCAGAGCACTGGTGAGGTTGACGTCCTCCAGCTGGGCAGAGCCGAATCTCCCTGCTTAGGGGCTCGGCCAGTCCCATAGGTCGGCTTCCTCCCCGCCTTGTGGGGCGTCTCCCTCTTCGTCGTGGGGGGTCCCCTCATCTTCCCTCGCCGGCACATACCCAACTTCCTCTTCAGCCACTGCCGCCGCGGTGCTGGACTCTCCTTCGGAGAGGGGGTCGGTGGAGGCTTGGGGGTCGATGTCCTGAAACCCACAGGCGGGGTGGCGAGCGGCGCTGCCTGGGAAGTGGCGGCGAGGTGGGTCCTTGGGGCTTTCGCTGGCCTCCCGTGGCAAGGCGAAATCACAATTGACAGAAGAGGGGGAAGTCGCGACCGATGAGTACGGGAACCGGTAGGTCTGGCACGAGCCCGGCGGGGCCAGAGTAGCTCCCCTTTGTGGTCTTTAGGGTGAGCATCGTAGTGGGGTGCTGGCGGGTCTCGCCATGTATACAGGTGACCCCCAGTGTGCCTTTCAGGTGGGGTAGCTGGGCGAACTCAGGGCGCACAAGCGTCACCATGCTCCCTGAATCTAGTAGCGTGATGGCGTCTCGCCCGTTGGCGGTGACAGGAGTCGAGGGTGAGGCACCTTCCTCTTCCGGCCAGCAGGTGGTCAGCAAGCCCACAGGGTCGTCCGGTGGGTTTCTCGCTGGCTGCAGTGGACATGTGCACGTCCCCCCTCTGGGGACAGTTCCAGGCGATGTGGCCCACCTCACCACACTCGTAGCACCTCCTGTGATCGGTGTTGATGAGTGGGCGTCTTTGTGTGTGTGTGTGTGTGTCGTGTGTGTGTGTGTGTGTGTGTGTGTGTGTGTGTGTGTGTGTGTGTGTGTGTGTGTGTAGTGTGTGTCTGGTGTGTGTGAGACAGCATTAAACACACTTTGTAGACCTCCCTGTGTTAAATTGGGTCCTGGGTTTTTCATACAAAAATTTAAACAAAAAAAAAACAGAAAAACAAAATATATAATTACAAATCCTAAAAAAATTACTTTCAAGGAAAATATTTCCATTATCTTATTGCGGAGTCACCTTGATGTGAATCCATTGAGTGAATCTCTCCCCCAACCCCCCCCCCCCACAACAAAAACAATGAACTTATTTCATGCACCAAAAGAGTTAAAATCCAAATAGTTCAACCTTGAGTTAAAATGTTTTGGTACTGTTGGCTTCTCTGGGGTTTATGCACTCAACTATGTGTATGTGTATGTGTGTATGTATGTATGTATGTATTGTGGCAGCCGGCCACCAAGGAGCATAAGAGGGGAAGTAAGAAATCATTATGTGCCTTTCCCGGCCACACTTTGGCCCATAGAGGGAGCCCCTGAGACACAGCCGTCTAGACCTGCAATCATCCGAAGTGGAAATACCTGCGCCTTGTTAGAGGAACTCTGTGACAGCCAATCAACGCCCTGTTTACAGGACATAAATAGGAGAGGACCCCACAAGTGGTGGAATTGATCGAGTTGATATTAATGCGCTGTGTATGTTCTGTGATCATAGAAGAAGTTTGCTGTGTGCCTTTGCCCTTGAACGTCTGAGATCCCGCTTCGTGTATGACGCTCGCCTGCCTGACTACCCTGCCGCCTGCCTCGCTCTGATCTGTCTGAGAATTCGTCCCGGTGTGCTAGACCCTGCTTCTGGACTACGAAGACTCTATTGGATCACAGACTTGGCACTGCTACTAACCATAACTTCTCACTCCCAGTTACAGTCGATAAAGAGTTTGGATTTCATTGAATTTTGGTGTGGACATTTAATTCATTATTTTCAGTCTTGTGAACACTCTTACCCCCACTGAGTGTGTCACATATGGTGAAGAATGCGGGCAGCGTAATTCTGACTGAAAACAATAATTCACCCACACAAAAAAAAAATAAAAACAATGGAATCAAATGATTTAACGCCGCTGGTCGCGCAACTCATCTCCAGTCATCAACAGCAGCAGGCTCGCCATGAACAGGCCATGCTGTTACAGCTGCAAACCACAGAGCTCCTGCGGGTTGAACTAAAGGAGCGACATGAAGCACAGGAGGAGCGTGCTTTCAATGAGAGGGTGCGTCGGGCCCCACCCGGCATGTTTCCCAGCCAAGCAGACCCCCTCCGATGACATTGAAGCCTTCCTGCTCACGTTTGAGAGGACCGCCGAAAGAAAAGAGTGGCCTTCAGACCAATGGGGAGGGCTGATTGCACCGTTTTTGTCAAGCATAGCCCAAAACAACTACCAGGACTTAGCCACCGACCCCATGATCACTTATACATCCCTCAAAGGGGAAATCATGAATCGCTATGGCTTCACACTGATCACCTGGGCCCAGCGTTATCATGATTGGGTGTTTGACCCCGCAGACACACCCCGAGCACAGATGCATGAATTAGTGAGGCTGATCTCAGAGCCGAAAACCCTCACTCCTATCGAACGGGTCATCATGGACCGATTTATGAGGGCCTTCCCGTACAAAGCAAAAAAGCTGGCATGTCAACAAAATCCACAGAGCGCAGACCAGCTGGTGGAACTGATGGAGGGTTATCAGGCCGCCCAGGGGGTGCTGCGCAGTGGACGGGTGGGGAATATGGAAGCCCCCACCCGCCCCAAGAAACGACAGCCAGAGGAGGTGCCCTCCTCCAAACCTTCCACGGATGCCCCATGGAGACGCCCAATCATCAACCCCGATCACAGGAGGTGCTACGAGTGTGGTGAGGTGGGCCACATCGCCTGGAACTGTCCCCAGAGGGGGGACGTGCACATGCAGTGCATCCGCTGGCTGCAGTGGACTGCAGCCAGCGAGAAACCCACCGGACGACCCTGTGGGCTTGCTGACCACCTGCTGGCCGGAAGAGGAAGGTGCCTCACCCTCGACTCCTGTCACCGCCAACGGGCGAGACGCCATCACGCTACTAGATTCAGGGAGCATGGTGACGCTTGTGCGCCCTGAGTTCGCCCAGCTACCCCACCTGAAAGGCACACTGGGGGTCACCTGTATACATGGCGAGACCCGCCAGCACCCCACTACGATGCTCACCCTAAAGACCAGAAAGGGGAGCTACTCTGGCCCCGCCGGGCTCGTGCCAGACCTACCGGTTCCCGTACTCATCGGTCGCGACTTCCCCCTCTTCTGTCAATTGTGATTTCGCCTTGCCACGGGAGGCCAGCGAAAGCCCCAAGGACCCACCTCGCCGCCACTTCCCAGGCAGCGCCGCTCGCCACCCCGCCTGTGGGTTTCAGGACATCGACCCCCAAGCCTCCACCGACCCCCTCTCCGAAGGAGAGTCCAGCACCGCGGCGGCAGTGGCTGAAGAGGAAGTTGGGTATGTGCCGGCGAGGGAAGATGAGGGGACCCCCCACGACGAAGAGGGAGACGCCCCACAAGGCGGGGAGGAAGCCGACCTATGGGACTGGCCGAGCCCCTAAGCAGGGAGATTCGGCTCTGCCCAGCTGGAGGACGTCAACCTCACCAGTGCTCTGCAGCAGGTCTCCGTGGTCGACGGGCGGCTCATCGATGGGGTGAGACAACTTATATTTCCTCACTTTTCCATCAAAAATGCATTGTTAAGTTATCCAAAAAACAGGATTAACCCTTGAATTGTTGTTAGTTCCCCGGCCGTTTATCTCCTCTGTGCTCCGCCTAGCCCACTCTCACCAGCTCGGGGCCTACCTAGGAGTCGAGAAAACCCTTGAGAGAATCAAAGCGCGGTTTTTCTGGCCAGGTGTCAAAAAAACGGTGGAAGATTACTGCCGCAGCTGCCCCGAGTGCCAACAAGTGGGGCCAAGACCATTTCAGTCCCGTTTAGCCGGATAGGGATGGACCTGGTCGGGCCACTGCCAAAGAACGCCAGAGGACACCATTATATTCTGGTGATCCTAGATTACGCCACCAGGTACCCCGAAGCAATTCCCCTGCGCACCATGGCCTCCAAGGGAATAGCCTGCGAGTTGGTGATGATTTCACGAGTAGGCATCCCAGAGGAAATTCTGACCGACCAAGGCACCCAATTCATGTCACGCATAGTGAAAGCCCTGTGCACTGTGATGAACATTACGCAGTTAAGGACCTCAGTATACCACCCTCAGACTGACTGACTGGTAGAACGCTTTAATCAGACCCTTAAACAGATGTTGAGAAAAGCTATCGAAGCTGACGGACGGAATTGGGATCAGCTCTTGCCCTACCTAATGTTTTCCATTCGTGAGGTGCCCCAGGCTTCCACAGGTTTTTCTCCCTTCGAGCTGCTATACGGGAGACAACCCAGAGGCCAAAGAAGCCTGGGAGCAGCAGCCCTCGCCCCATCGGACCCTGGTGGAACACGTGGAGGAGCTGCAGGAGAGAATGGCCACCCTATGGCCCATGGTAAGAGAACACATGGCGGCCGCACAGGCCGCCCAAGCCCGCGTCTACAACCGGAGCACACAGCCCCGTGTGTTCGCCCCCGGAGACCGAGTGTTGGTGCTGGTACCCACATCAGAGTGCAAGTTCCTGGCCAAATGACATGGGCCCTACGAAGTAATCGAAAAGGTGGGAGAAGTCAACTACCGCATCAGACAGCCCGGGCGACGACCACCAGAAAAGGTATGCCACATCAACCTGTTGAAAAAGTAGGTCTTTGTGTGCGGGAGGCTTTGTGTGCTGTGTTTCTCCCACCAGGCCCGGCCAAAATGGAGCCAGTCTTGGTACCCATGGGCGAGCAGCTATCCGAGAGGCAACGCCAGGACCTCCGGGAACTGATAGACCGCCATAGGGATGTGTTCTCTACGGATGCCGGCCACACCGACCTCCTCCAACACCACATCATCACCGAGCCCGGAAAGAAGGTGAAGCTAAGGCCCTACCGGATCCCCGAGGCCCGGAGAGAGGCCGTCCGCCAAGAGGTAAAGACGATGTTGAAAAACGGTATCATTGAGGAATCCCATAGTGAATGGAGTAGCCCCATTGTGCTGGTCCCCAAGCCGGACGGCTCCATAAGGTTCTGCAATGATTTCCGTAAATTAAACTAAATCTCCAAGTTCGACGCCTACCCCATGCCCAGAGTGGACGAGTTGATCGACGTAGGGAAAGCTGCTATATCACCACCCTAGACCTGGCCAAGGGCTATTGGCAGGTACCCCTGGTGCCAGCGGCCAGGGAGAAGACCGCCTTCATCACACCAGACAGCCTTTTCCATTTCATTATGCTCCCGTTCGGCCTGCACGGAGCCCCGGCCACCTTCCAGAGGCTGATGGACCGGGTCCTCCGGCCCCACCAGAAGTATGCAGCGGCCTATTTCAACTTGCGAGCTACTTTTAAAATGACCAAGCCAATATGATCTACTTACGCCAGGGGTCAGGAAACTTTTTGGCTGGGAGAGCCATAAAAGCCAAATATTTCGAAATTTATTTCCTTGAGAGCCATATAGTATTTAATAAGATGTTATGCAGCTTTATGCGTGCATTTTTGAAGTAAGACTAACAAAATCCTGTGCTGTCTAGCACCCCCCCCCCCCCGGCACTGACATTGTGATCCATGGGGAGGAGTGGGGGACCCATCTCCAACAGGTCACCGCCGTGCTGAGAGCCCTGCGAGGGGCGGGGCTGACAGCCAACCCCAAGAAGTGTCGCCTCGGCCTCCGGGACGCCGACTACCTGGGTTTCACAATCGGTCGCGGATGCGTCAAACCCCAGGCAGGCAAGGTTGAGGCGGTCCGAGACTGGCCCCGCCCCCAAACCAAGAAGCAGGTACAAATCTTCGTGGGGCTCTCCAGCTACTACTGCCGGTTTGTCCCCCGTTTCTCCTCCCTCACAGCACCCCTCACAGACCTCACCAGGAGCCGGCTGCCCGACCGGATCCGGTGGACCGAAGAGACGGAGAGGGCCTTCCAAGAGCTCAAGGATGCCCTCTGCTCAGAACCAGTGTTGGTGACCCCGGACTTCTCAAAGCCTCTCGTGGTCCAAACCGATGCATGCGAAACAGGGGTGGGTGCCGTCCTGTCCCAACTTCAAGAAGGTGAGGAACATCCCATAACTTATATCAGTCGGAAACTACTACCTAGAGAACAAAACTACTCCACAATAGAAAAAGAATGTCGAGCAATCAAATAGGCCTTATAAGAGCTCAAATACTATCTGTTGGGACGGCACTTCACCCTTGTTACGGACCACGCCCCTCTCGTCTGGATGTCAAGAAATAAAGAAACCAACTGTAATGGAAAATTACATATAGTCATGTATTATGCATGCATATAAGTTTCACTTCACTACAAACCATCTCCTCTCAAGGACACATAAATGTCTCGCCATGATAGTTGAAGGAAAACTCTGGAGCCTCTATGCCCCCTTTGACTAAGATGACACCTGGTTGATGTTGTGGGAACGGCCCGAGGAAGAGAGAGAGAGAGCTTTTCCATTTGGCCTTGTAGATTAAGTATTGCAGCCTGCCATGTCTGGGCGGGAAAATGACGATAAAGCGAATGAACTCCTTTGTCTCTTTGGCTACTTCGCTCTCAGACCCCACTGTTAGTATGTCTGACTGAGAATAACCCATCAGCGCTGATTATATGTATCAATACTTCATAAATGTTGTCGACTATACTGGTCTAAAATCCACTGGTGACAGTTGTTTCTTATTAGTTAACAGATTTCCACCACAAACTTGGTGTCGGTGGCGTGTGTGTGTGTGTGTGTGTGTGTGTGTGTGTGTGTGTGTGTGTGTGTGTGTGTGGTGTGTGTGTGTGTGTGTGTGTGCGGTGTGTGTGCGTGAGCAGCGTGTAAACACACTTTGTAGACCTCCCTGTGTTAAATTGGGTCCTGGGTTTTTCATACAAAAATTAAAACAAAAAAAAAAACAGAAAAACAAAATATATAATTACAAATCCTAAAAAAATTACTTTCAAGGAAAATATTTCCATTATCTTATTGCGGAGTCACCTTGATGTGAATCCATTGAGTGAATCTCTCCCCCAACCCCCCCCCCCCACAACAACAAAAACAATGAACTTATTTCATGCACCAAAAGAGTTAAAATCCAAATAGTTCAACCTTGAGTTAAAATGTTTTGGTACTGTTGGCTTCTCTGGGGTTTATGCACTCAACTATGTGTATGTGTATGTGTGTATGTATGTATGTATGTATTGTGGCAGCCGGCCACCGAGGAGCATGAGAGGAGAAGTAAGGAATCATTGATGTGCCTTTCCCTACATTCACACTTCGGCCCCTAGAGGGAGCCCCTGAGACACAGCCGTCTAGACCCGCAATCATCCGAAGTGGAAATACCTGCGCCTTGTTAGAGGAACTCGGCAGCCAATCAACGCCCTGTTTACAGGACATAAATAGGAGAGGACCCCACAAGTGGTGGAATTGATAGAGTTGATATTAATGCGCTGTGTATGTTCTGTGATCATAGAAGAAGTTGGCTGTGTGCCTTTGCCCTTGAACGTCTGAGATCCCGCTTCGTGTATGACCCTCGCCTGCCTGACTACCCTCCCGCCTGCCTCGCCCTGATCTGTCTGAGAATTCGTCCCGGTGTGCTAGACCCTGCTTCTGGACTACGAAGACTCTATTGGATCACAGACTTGGCACTGCTACTAACCATAACTTCTCACTCCCAGTTACAGTCGATAAAGAGTTTGGATTTCATTGAATTTTGGTGTGGACATTTAATTCATTATTTTCAGTCTTGTGAACACTCTTACCCCCACTGAGTGTGTCACATATGGTGAAGAATGCGGGCAGCGTAATTCTGACTGAAAACAATAATTCACCCACACAAAAAAAAAATAAAAACAATGGAATCAAATGATTTAACGCCGCTGGTCGCGCAACTCATCTCCAGTCATCAACAGCAGCAGGCTCGCCATGAACAGGCCATGCTGTTACAGCTGCAAACCACAGAGCTCCTGCGGGTTGAACTAAAGGAGCGACATGAAGCACAGGAGGAGCGTGCTTTCAATGAGAGGGTGCGTCGGGCCCACCCGGCATGTTTCCCAGCCAAGCAGACCCCCTCCGATGACATTGAAGCCTTCCTGCTCACGTTTGAGAGGACCGCCGAAAGAAAAGAGTGGCCTTCAGACCAATGGGGAGGGCTGATTGCACCGTTTTTGTCAAGCATAGCCCAAAACAACTACCAGGACTTAGCCACCGACCCCATGATCACTTATACATCCCTCAAAGGGGAAATCATGAATCGCTATGGCTTCACACTGATCACCTGGGCCCAGCGTTATCATGATTGGGTGTTTGACCCCGCAGACACACCCCGAGCACAGATGCATGAATTAGTGAGGCTGATCTCAGAGCCGAAAACCCTCACTCCTATCGAACGGGTCATCATGGACCGATTTATGAGGGCCTTCCCGTACAAAGCAAAAAAGCTGGCATGTCAACAAAATCCACAGAGCGCAGACCAGCTGGTGGAACTGATGGAGGGTTATCAGGCCGCCCAGGGAGTGCTGCGCAGTGGACGGGTGGGGAATATGGAAGCCCCCACCCGCCCCAAGAAACGACAGCCAGAGGAGGTGCCCTCCTCCAAACCTTCCACGGATGCCCCATGGAGACGCCCACTCATCAACACCGATCACAGGAGGTGCTACGAGTGTGGTGAGGTGGGCCACATCGCCTGGAACTGTCCCCAGAGGGGGGACGTGCACATGTCCACTGCAGCCAGTGAGAAACCCACCGGACGACCCTGTGGGCTGCTGACCACCTGCTGGGCGGAAGAGGAAGGCGCCTCACCCTCGACTCCTGTCACCGCCAACGGGCGAGACGCCATCACGTTACTAGATTCAGGGAGCATGGTGACGCTTGTGCACCCAGCTACCCCACCTGAAAGGCACACTTTGGTCACCTGTATACATGGCGAGACCCGCCAGTACCCCACTACGATGCTCACCCTAAAGACCACAAAGGGGAGCTACTCTGGCCCCGCCGGGGTCGTGCCAGACCTACCAGTTCCCGTACTCATCAGTCGCGACTTCCCCCTCTTCCATCAGTTGTGGTTCGCCTGGCCACGGGAGGCCAGCGAAAGCCGTGAGGACCCACCTCGCCGTCACTTCCCAGGCAGCGCCGCTCGCCGCCCCGCCTCTGTGGGTTTCAGGACATCGACCCCCAAGCCTCCACCGACCCCCTCTCCGAAGGAGAGTCCAGCACCGCGGCGGCAGTGGCTGAAGAGGAAGTTGGGTATGTGCCGGCGAGGGAAGATGAGGGGACCCCCCACGACGAAGAGGGAGACGCCCCACAAGGCGGGGAGGAAGCCGACCTATGGGACTGGCCGAGCCCCTAAGCAGGGAGATTCGGCTCTGCCCAGCTGGAGGACGTCAACCTCACCAGCGCCTGCAGCAGGTCTCCGTGGTCGACGGGCGGCTCATCGTGGGGTGAGACAACTTATATTTCCTCACTTTTCCATCAAAAATGCATTGTTAAGTTATCCAAAAAACAGGATTAACCCTTGAATTGTTGTTAGTTCCCCGGCCGTTTATCTCCTCTGTGCTCCGCCTAGCCCACTCTCACCAGCTCGGGGCCTACCTAGGAGTCGAGAAAACCCTTGAGAGAATCAAAGCGCGGTTTTTCTGGCCATGTGTCAAAAAAAGCGGGCCTATAAGGCCCCCCCAGCCGACCTGTCTATCAGGGCCCCCAGCCGACCGGCCTCAGGGCCACCAGCCGACCAATCTAAGGTCCACCAGCCAACCGGTCTATAAAGGCCCCCAGCCGACCGGCCTAAGGGCCACCACCCGACCAGTCTAAGGGCCCCCAGCTGATCGGTCTGTAAGGGCCCCCAGCCGACTGGCTTATAAGGGCCACCTGTTTTAAAACATTGATGAGTCTTTTATTCGTGTCCATGGCTCCCACCGCCGTCGTCCTCTGGTGGAAGGCAGCAGTTCCAATCACACACCAACCAAAACCAGGAGAGATGTCGCGGAAAGTGCCGCCATTTTATAGGATTTTGTTTTTCCGACGTTTTCTTTGTTTCATGTCAGAGAAAATGCCTGGGGGTGGGGGGCGGGTTCGTGCTGCTCGTCTAGCGATGGAGATCCAGTGGTGTGGGCGGAGGGAGAGAGAGAGATGGAGAGAGACAGACTTTCACATATCGCAAATCACAAATCACGTTTTTTATTTTTTCGTCTTTTGGGGGAAAGCTGCGACAGCAGATTTCTCGACAAACATTTTCCTGATGGGGACACACACACAGACACACACTCATTCTTGTGGTGTTTCCACCGAAAACTATTTCAAGAACCGCCTTACTCTTACTTTGAAGGACCCGCTGGCATTTCAATTGAGTCACTGACTTTTGTCATATTTTTCAATTTTATTTTCCCCTCTGGTTTTACAAAAACAAAAACAATGGGCTGCTAGGGTTTCTAACGTCCTGTTCCTCCATTCATGTATTCAGAGTATTCAAATTTCTATTAGCTGATGGCAGAAGCAATGTGGTGGTCATGTCAATATTTTGTACTGAATAGGTGCCAGGTCATCATGGAGACACGACACAGGACCAGGAAGCTACACTGGGAAATCGTGGACTTGTCGACCGTATGCATGGCTAGTTAAAACAAAACAAAAATTACTTTTTCTCGTTTGAGATTAATATAGGTTGTGGAAATGTGCAAAAAAAACAAACACGATAAACATAATGTGTCTGGACACTGTCTCTCAACTGTACAACATGTCGCCACAGGAACCAGCCCGTCCCCCCCCTCCCGTGCAACCATTTTCATTGTCGATTTTCTTCTTCTGTCCCCCTCGATGGACGGTGACACCTTTCATTTGACACCTGAAACAATAAAAACAAGTGCGTTTAACACTCGACAGAGAAATCTTTCAATGTTTTGTGACGTGATTACGACATATTTGCATGTTTTATATCTCTATAATGCAATAATAATGACATGCATGTTCATTTCACGCCAAATTGTGCCCACTGATACCATGTTGTTATCTAAACTGTGCACTATTCAGTTCATAGACGTATAGAAATTGTCTCTTCTCACTACTATTACAGTATATTCTCAGTCACTATTATGCATAATGCTGTTTAATTTGGGGCACAGGATATGGATAGTATTTGACCACAACTCGGCGACAGAGAGGACCAGGATCTTTTAGAGCAGCTAGAGAGTGGACAAGAGGACCTTCGAGAGCATATGAGAGTGTGTGTGTGTGTATCCTAGACATGTCATCCTCCTCTACCGTCATCCACCAGACAGGTTGCTGCTCTTTGGCCCGTGACTGGCTGACGTGAGGCTGACTTTATGCAGCTGCTCTGTGGGTGGGTGTGTGTGTGCGCGTGCGTGCGTGTGCTTGCTGCTGTCTGGCTCTTTATTCATTCTGATGATGCTGGGGGGGGTGGGGAGGGGAGGTGTCCACCGGTGGGGTGTCTCTGTGGGGGTTATTAGGCGATCCTCCTCTTCCTCCTCCTCCTCGCTCCCTCCACACCGCCATCGTTAGCACTCAGGAGAGATGCGCGGAGACGACGGGCGATTTCCAGAGGGAGCCCGGACACTTGAGTCCGAATGACAATAAAGTGTCTTTGCTCCTCCTGGGTTTTTAGAATAGAACTTTATTAATCCTGAAGGAAATTCTTGTGCCAGGTTGCATAGCGATACAGTACAAATATGATCACATCACCCCCATCCTCAAATCACTTCACTGGCTCCCCGTCTCACTTAGGATTGAGTTCAAGGTCTCCCTCCTCACCCACCAGTGCATACACGGAAATGCCCCCCGCTACCTCAAGGAACTCCTTACCCCTCAGACCTCCTCACGTACCCTCCGCTCTGCAACCACCAACCTCCTCAAACCCCCCAGGACCAAGCTCCGCACCATGGGGGATCGGGCATTCTGC
This sequence comes from Coryphaenoides rupestris, assembly GCA_002895965.2. Lineage (NCBI taxonomy): Eukaryota > Metazoa > Chordata > Actinopteri > Gadiformes > Macrouridae > Coryphaenoides > Coryphaenoides rupestris. Next base: position 17,353 of record PIJE02003279.1, on the reverse strand, counting down.
TCGGCCGCTCCCAGCCTGTGGAATGCTCTCCCCGACTACCTGAGGGCACCACAGACTGTGGATGCTTTTAAACGAGGCCTGAAAACCTACCTTTTCTCCAGAGCCTTCTGCTAGATTTTTATACTTAGTTTTTAGCACTTTCTTGCTCTTCAAACTGTAGCACTTTGAGGTTTTTTTTAAATGTAAAGTGCACTACAAATAAAATGTATTATTATTATTATTATTATTAGTACAATTAAACAAGGAAAACAACAATGATAAAAATAATCTAACGGATATGCAAATTTACAGTTAAAATATACAAATATGTGGGCAAGATAAGATATTCCGACGGCGAAAACAATTTGGCATAAATGAAGTGAAATATTATTGGACATGACATTAAGAATATTGCACATGATGAGAGGAGATGAGAGGTAGTGTTATAGATAATATTTATAGACAACATAATAATAATATAGCACATGATAGAGGATTGCACATGATGTTGGACAGTAATGTTAATATTGCACGTAATACTGAGGAAGTAATACTGAGGAAAGTGAGGTAATATTGCACATTATATTGCTGTGTTCATTGTCTTGTAGGGGGGAGTTATAGTTATATCAGTCTACGGCTGAAGGTGCTGTGGTATGACACCAGTGTGGCGTGAAGGGGATGGGAGGCGTTGTCCATAATACTGAGTAGTTTACTCAGCATCCTCCTCTCCGAGACCTCCACCAAAGACTCCAATTCCACTCCCAGGACAGAACCCGCTTTCCTGATGAGCTTATTGAGTCTGTTGGCGTCGGCTGCCTTCACCCTGCTGCCCCAGCACACAACAGCGTAGAAGATGACGCTGGCCACCACAGAGTGATAGAACATCTGCAGCATGGTTTTGCAGACGTTGAAAGATCTGAGTCTCCGTAGGAAATACAGGCGACTCTGACCTTTCTTATACAGGGCCTCTGTGTTTTTAGACCAGTCCAATTTATTGTCTATGTGAACACCCAGGTACTTATATTCCTCGACAATGTCCACCTCGGTCCCCCTGATGCTGACCGGTTTCGGGTGAGTCGGTTGCTTCCTGAAATCCACCACCAACTCCTTCGTCTTAGAGATGTTGAGTTGCAGGTGATTTAGTCCACACCACTCCACGAAACTGTCCACCACACTCCTGTACTCGGACTCCTGCCCCTTCCTGATACAGCCCAAAATGGCAGAGTCATCTGAAAACGTCTGCAGGTGGCAGGACTGTGAGCTGTATCTGAAGTCTGAGGTGTAGAGTGTGAACAGGAAGGGAGACAGGTCTGTCCCCTGAGGAGCTCCTGTGTTGCTCACTATGGTGTCCGACATGTTGCTCGATAAATCTGGTTTATATCTGGATGCTGCTGCTGCACAGTCCTCGTGGGCGGGACTCTAGTTGGCGGACATTTTTATAAAACCCACGAGAGAGAGAGAGAGGTTTATGTACTGCTCTGCCGCTCATCTTACGCGTGTGTGTGTGTGTGTGTGTGTGTGTGTGTGTGTGTGTGTGTGTGTGTGTGTGTGTGTGTGTGTGTGTGTGTGTGTGTGTGTGTGTGTGTGTGTGTGTGTGTGTGTGTGTGTGTGTGGTGATGGCTGCTTTAACCTCAGCTAACCCCAGACCAGCCTCAGACTGGGGCACACTAACACTGTACAGTTTGGTGCCAAAAAGACAGCATGGACGTGTGTGTTTAGGCCCATCCCTCCTCCTCCTACAGCGGGTGCTCCAGCAGAGCTCAGGTGAGCTGGGAGCTGACTCACACCTGTCTGTCTGCAACAGCAGCAGCAGCAGCAGTCCTGTGGTGTGGGGGGCTTATGGAGCCAACACACACATGTGCACACACACACACCTGTCTGGACTTCTGTATCGTCCTCACCAGGAAGGCTTCACCGGATGGATGACTGCGTTGGGAGTTTCATCCTCGTGTTGTCCATCCAAGGACAACTGTCACGATCTCCATCGTGGCCCCGGGCTCCCGGGCGCCAATGCCGCCCCTGGAGCGTTAGCGGGGCTCCCGGGCGCCAGTGCCGCCCCTGGACGATTAGCGGCACCTGCGCTATGTTCGCGGCTGTCCGCAATCTGCAATTAGTCACGGCATAAAAGCCCCGGCACTCCACCCACGAGTGTCGGATCATTGTCTTGCCAATGTTTGGTCATTGTTAGATCTTCTGTTGGAATTCGGCATGCAACATATCACTCGGATTCCTCTCCTGCCTGTTCCTCTCCTGCCTGTCTGTTCATCACCTGCCTGTCTGTTCATCTACCCGTCACCACGGTAAATAAATAACATTTATTCCACCACAAAACCCCGAGTCCTGAGTCCGCGTTTGGGTCCTACTGCCAACTCCCATGACAACAACAAACAGAGTAAGTAAGTAAAGTTTATTTATACAGCACCTTTCACAGAGCAAATCACAAAGTGCTTCACATGAGTGAAATTGTTCAAATAAGCCCTTCAAATAGTAAGAAAAAATAAAACATGAAAACACAGAAATACAGACACGAGGCTATAAAAAGGCCAATCTGAACAGATGAGTTTTAGCTGCTTTTCAAAAGTGTCAACAGAGACTGCAGATCTTAAGTCCAGTGGAAGGGCGTTCCACAGTGTAGGTGACACAATGTCAAATGCTCCATCACCTTTTGTTTTGAACCTAGAGCGAGGGACAACCAGTAAGCCCTGGTCAGAAGACCTGAACAGCTGTCACTCATAATACTGATGAGGGCTGTAGCTGGTTTTCTGCACCAGGGCACGGTGTAACGGTCGAAGACATTGAATATCGCCACTAGGGGCGCACCTCATTGTATAAAACCATAGACTGTAAAATAAATGGACAAACCCTCCCCATTGGTTTCTGAAGAGTGGTTTTGAAGCTCAAATGGTCGCCATCCTGGCAAGTCAGAGCCGACTTCGCCCACTCCAGGGGTGGAGTCTGAGTGAAACTGGGGTGGGGCGAATGAAGCCTGGCTGCTGGAACACGCCCACGACCACGCCCACCTCGAAGCAGAGTCCAGGTGAACTCTGAACAACACACCTCACAAACTATTTGTAGGAAATCAATCAAAGCGAGTTACGTTTTTTCCATAACTTGGTTAGTTACGAACGAGTCGTTTATATGTTTGTCACTTGACTAACATAAGTTAACGGTGTTCCATAGATTTTGTGTGGAGCTTTTAGGTTAAAGACAGCCTACATGTCACGATGATTGCTCAATTGTCTCATCCGATGGGATATTGTTACTAAATAAGCCCTGATCGTTTTATTTATGATCAATGCTGTCACGGTCTCGACCGTGTCTCCGGGTTCACGGTGTTGGTGGGCATGGCTCCGGGCTCCGGTGCCACCCCAGCGTCATTAGCAGCACCTGCGCTGCGCTCGCGCCTGCCATCTATCAACAATTAGTCACAGTATAAGAACCCCGGCTTTCCACCCACTGGTCGTCAGATCATTGTTGCAAATAGTACCTGTTGCTCTGTTGTTAATTCTACCCGTGAATCTACCCATATGGATTTTCGTCCCGGCTGGACCGCAGCAGCCCCTGCCAGTTCCCGCTGCTGGGTTGCAGCCATCCCCGGTACCGGTCCCGGGTGGACTGCAGCAGCCTCCCGTTCCTGTGGCTGGGTCGCAGCCAGCCCCGGTCCCCGCTCCAATGTCACCAGTGTCCCCGCTCCGACGTCACCTGTGTCCCCGTTCCGACGTCACTGGTATCCTCCACCCTGCCTCCAGGTCGTCCACCTGAGGGTCCCTGCTCGGCCTCTGCCCTGCCTCCAGGTTGTCCACCTGGGGGTCCCTGCTCGGCCTCTGCCCTGCCTCCAGGTCGTCCACCTGACGGTGCCAGCCCGGTGATTGTGGGTCGCCGGGAGGCTCCCGTTGATGGGGGGGTACTGTCACGGTCTTGACCGTGTCTCCGGGCTCACGGTGTTGGTGGGCGTGGCTCCCGGCTCCGGTGCCGCCCCAGCGTCATTAGCGGTACCTGCGCTGCACTCGCGCCTGCCATCTATCAACAATTAGTCACAGTATAAGAACCCCGGCTTTCCACCCACTGGTCGTCAGATCATTGTTGCGAAAGAAAGGCACTTTTATATTTTTTACACGATTAATATTCATTCCTTTCAGTAGATCTCTTCTTAATGGTTGCCTTCCATTAATCCGCCATGCCAGCTGCACACAGTGAAGACTGTAAGTATGAATCTTGGTTACTTGAAGTTGGACAGCTCAATACTGACAACCTATAGTGACTTGCATACTGTATTTTTCATACCTGAAGCATTTTTTTCACTCATTACACTCATTTGTTTTCCTCCCAGTAACAGTGTTGATCATTGGGGACAGCTATGTCCGGCGTGCTTCCCAGAGAGCTGCAGGGATCATGGAAAGCCACCTCAGCGTGCCGGGCGTCAGTGTCTGCTGGTTTGGCTGGGGTGGACTGCGGTGGAAAGGCCTTCTCCCTCTTCTTTACCATCTACCTGCAAGAAAGAGCAACAACAGATGGCCTCATCATCCACTGTGGTGGCAATGACATGGGGTGGATGTCTATGTCAGTGTAATACCTCTCCTTCAACTA
>PIJE02003278.1:38337-43382 GCA_002895965.2 Coryphaenoides rupestris | reverse complement strand
CACACACACACACACACACACACACACACACACACACACACACCCCCTTAAACTCAGACCCCCCCCTGCATCCCCCACACACAGTGCATAGAGGGGGAAAGCTCAAAATAGCGTGGTTATTTTTGAATATTGCTCATGTTTGCTCATTATACTACTGCTCGGAATATCACAAGATAAATAAATACGCCAAATTACAATACACCATCAGTTTATGTAGGCTGACTCTAGACTGAGGTTGGGTGTGTGGAACCGAGACTTTTAAGGCCGTACAAAGAATGTGTGTTAGCTGGCTGTAGCGAGCTAGCGAGCGAGTGAGTCCACCGAGGCAGGAAGCATGGGGTGGGGCAGATACAGGCTCCGCCCCCTTCGCTTTCCCTGTTTCAATGGCTCTTTTATTCACCTGTGAGACATGGGGATCCCCGCCCAGTTCTAACCGCACATTAAAAACAGACACACCCTGCTCTCTCTCTCTCTCTCTCTCTCTCTCTCTCTCTTACACTCACTCTCGCTCTCTATATTTCTATGAATGTGTCTCGGCGTATTTCTGTCACAACGACACATATCCAGGGTGTTCCTAAGCAGATGTAGGTAAGCTAATGAGATGGTGAGTGTGCTGTGAAGGCCGTCGTAATGGCTGGGATCCTTCGGTGACAAGAGCATACTTTGTAACGTTCAACGTTATGCACCAATTTCACAAAAGCACATTCCTTTTTTTGTAAAAACGAAGGCAATAGAGCTCATTCTGATCCTGATTCTGATTCTGATACACTTTTCACATGCACACAGGGTCCCCAGGGCAAGACGGGCCACATCTTATGCACGGACACACAGAGAGTGTGTGTGTGTGTGTGTGTGTGTGTGTGTGCTTGGCATAATCACACTCAATGGCAAGCCGGCCGTTGCACACGATTCACAATCCCAAGCGTCGTACCCTACGCAGTTACACAGTACGCAGTACACAGCACACAGAATACAGTACACAGAACACAGTACACAGTACACATACACAGTACACAGTACACAGTACACATACACAGTACACAGTACACATACACAGTACACAGAACACAGTACACATACACAGTACACAGTACACAGTACACAGCGCAGCTGAATACACCAACGCTTGAGACCACCTGACGGCTACCAGCTTGTTCGCCAGCCAGCACCCCATCACTGGACAATATTACTACTCCATTTATCATTTGTACTTTGTCGCTTGTAATTGTAATGCTTTGTTACTTTTTTCACCCCCGTATGACACCCATTGCACTCCGAACCGTCCCTGGAAGGAGGGATTTCTTCCTTGTTAATTAAGGGAGTCGTTTCTTACCCTTAGGGGGGCTAGGGCTAGGGGGCGTGTCATAATCACATGGCCCCATAATCATATGGCCTGTAAAGCCCTTTGAGACTGTAACTGTGCAGTGCTGATGCACACCGTCTGTAAACGAACCTGTCGGTACTTTACACAGCATCAATAGCCAGCAGATAGCCGAGGCAATAAGGAAGTGGAATATCAATTAATGTTTATGGGAACAATCAGAAGAGCACTGTTACACACAGGGCCATTTTTCGAACCCTTCTGGGGACTGTAAGTCACCTCCTACTTGGGGGGGGGGAACAAGTACAGTGTGTACATATAAATATGGGTGGATACCGAGTGCCCAAGACACTTCGAAGAACCACATTCAAAGGTTGAACTTCCCCCCCCCCAACATCCGACATCCGACATCCTTATCAATTTTACACCAAAAATGTACTTTTTGGTTTTTCCTGGGGTCCCGAAGCTGTCGCTTGTACCGCTTATAGATAAAAATGGCTCTGGTTCCACACCTTGTACCCAATAGGCGTCCCCAAGCTAGTCCCACGGTAGCTATCTTAAACTTTTCAAGGAAGCCAGCACTGAAATTATTTAAAGGTGTGAATGTTTAAAGAAACAAAAGCCATCCGCCCAGGGCTCAACTAGTGCAGGGATTTAGTTCTGTTTCCTTGTACTGTGTGGTCTGCCTGGTTATGTTAGGGGTCGTCGAGGATGACAACGCTTCTCCCGTTGGTGGATGGTTTTATAAAAGTAGTTATAATAATAGAAATAGTAATAATATATTGTTACTATTAGTAGTAGCTATATTTGTATTTGTCTACTTTTTTCACCTCACAGTCGGACTTCAACACAGGTGAAGATTACACATTGCAATCGGACATTTACCCGAGGCCAAAGGTACGCAGATTTATAACTCAACTCAAACTTTGGCATGAATATAATTGAAACTATCAAGGCGTGATAGCGTGTTATATGTTTTTATTGACAGTGATAAAGCAGCTTAATCTGATGCTCAACCTTATTTTTAGAATAGTAATTCTATTCGTCATAACCGCACCGTTTTGTCACTGAACGTGGCAATGATCACGTCTGCTCCTTTACCCCAAGTCTACGTTTAATCAGAGGCTCGCTAGTAAGTGTTAAAGTTGTATGCATGTATGCACAGTATGTATGTTTGCTAATTGTTGCCTATTCCCTGGATCAACAGTCCGCAGGTAACCCCGCCTGATTAATTAGGGGTTTGTAAATAAGGGCTTGTTCCAACGCAGCAATATGTACACTGCCAAGTCTCATATCAAATATCTCCCCGTCACGCCTTCATTCCATATCCAGCCTCCCTATGTGTGCTTCGCGTACCCAATGTAAAACAAAGGGTTTCTGTTTGCATAGCTTCTGACCACAATATGCGTCAGGGCCTTACATTCCATCCTTTGATAATCCTACATGATTCGCTTGCATTTAAAGATGGCCTCCGACGTTATACAACCCTTATTCACCTCACTAAGCGCATTCCGCATTGGAACTTCAGGTAGAAAATAACAACAACAAACATCCACATAACCGGTGTCACCCTGGACGACGAGGGGCTTATACGGCGACGCTACAATACGCTCGCTTCCCCGTTTTCCGCCATTGCCTGCGTGTCCCGCCCCTCCCACGCTGGACTGAATACATCTGAAATACAAGCGGCTGGGTGTCTTTGTGAAAGCTGAGCCGCCATGCCTTATTAATGACTGACATTTATGCCAATCAATTCACAGCTTGCGATGAGAACCACTTAGCGGGCCGATGGGCAGATCCTCAGGACCTCTCCGGAGCCACAAAACCGGCGACAGACACGGCTGTCTGGCGGTTCTTCAGCGCTATTCACGGCTCCCGGACTCCAGACCAGACCCAAAATGGCCACAGTTCAATAGCGCCCGAGCTAATCGCTACGCCTTAAGCACACATGAACATGAATCAATACCACACATACCACACCATATACCATTCAGTCAGCTTTACATGAGAGAACACTGTGTGATAATGTGCTATAGTTAATTATTGTTTAATTATTGTTAATTGTGCTATAACACATAATTAATACTTATATAATCTATAATAATCTAACATCCTATAACTGAGAGTGATTCAGTGCTACTCTACACAGGGTCACAGAGTCATAAGCAGGCCACTGAAAAGACAATCACAAGTCATCGATTTTTTTCAGTGTTTTTTCTATAATGAAGTGAAGAACAGAACAGGATTTTTTTCCGACAACTACAGCTCTCTATGGTGCGCAGATATGCCACTGTGGTCCATGCCGATCGACCATATGTCCCCCTGATGCACCGCCCAAAAAACGACCCAAACAACACAACCTCCTCGGCGTGATAGAATGCGTTGATTCAAAGTTCTCACTGTGATACTGACACACTGTAGGCACTGTAGCATACAACCCGCTTATGGTGCAGGTTGTATGCTTAGGAAATCCTTTTCCCTGACCTGTACATATCATATAGATATGTCTTGTTTGTTTATGGCAGTGGTGTGTGGAACGCCTGCGGTCACAAACACTAGCCTATCTTTTACAACCCTTCTATTCTTCAAGCTGTCCTGATGCCCCGCACTGATAAACCCTCAGTTCTCAATGGGATTTGCATCCCCTGTCTACTATGATGGATTACATTACAGGAACAACAGAGATTTGGGATGAGGATTTACCATCACCATGTCATTCAATGGCCGTTGCTATGCTAACATAATATTGAGCGGTAAAACAAGCAATGCAAGCAACCCGCCATTTGTTAGCCTCTCTGCGAGGGGACGGAGGGGACATTCGTTGACCACACACACACACACACACAACCACACACACACACACACACACACACACACACACACACACCACACACACACACACACACACAGTCAGTGACACATTGCTGGCTCGCCATCACGCTGTGAGAAAGGTAACAGTGACCATCTGCCACGACACTGGAAAACAAACCTTACGTCACCGCGCGCGCACGCGCCACACACACACACACACACACACACACCACACACACACCCCCTTAAACATCAACCCCCCTGCCTCCCCCACACACAGTGCACTAGAGGGGGGAATAGCTCAAAAATAGCGTGGTTATTTTGAATAATTGCCTCATGTTTGCTCATCTATACTACATTGCTCGGAAATATCACCAGATAATATAAATACGCACCACCATTGACAATACGCCATCAAGTTATACTGTAGGCTGGCTTCTCGACTCGAGGTTGCGGTGTATCTGGAACCAGACGTTTAAGGCCGTTCAAAGAATGTGTGTTATGGCTGTTAGCGAGCTAGCGAGCGAGTGAGTCCCACCGAGGCAGGAAAGCATCGGGTGGGGGCAGATTTACAGTCCAGCCCCTTCGACCTTTCCTTGTCAATGGCATCTTTTATTCACCTGTGAGACATGGGGATCCGCCGCCCAGTTCTAACCGCACATTAAACAGACACACCACTGCTCTCTCGTCTCTCTCTCTCTCTCTCTCTGCCTCCTCTTTTACACTCACTCTCGCTCTCTATTATTTCTACTGAATGTGTCTCAGGCAATATTTCATGTCACAACGACACCATAATCACAGGGTGTTCCCTAAGCAGACTGTAGAGTAAGCTAATGAGATGGTTGAGTGTGCTGTCGAAGGCCCGGTCGTAATGGCCTGGGATCCTTCGGTGACAAGAGCATACTTTGTAACA